>NW_019059777.1:635988-673912 GCF_000696155.1 Zootermopsis nevadensis | reverse complement strand
TACACACGATGTACTGTTCTACTGCTGTGAGACGCTCGAAGGGGGGAGAGCCCTTGATTAGGATTAATACGTATTCTAACAACTTGAAAACAAGACAGAGTTTCGGGATTAATAAATTGTTATATTGTTTTATGACTTTGTTTGTGTGCATTATGCCATTGGACGCTGCCCAAGACTCTTCTTAATTTTCTGTAATTGGTAATAACAACATGGCGGACACACAGTGACATTGTCTCTACTTAATACAGGGTCCAGAAATTATGTACGATAAAATATATTCGCAATAGATGCGTTTTGATGACAAAAAGATGGCTTCTGATTGAATTAATATTTTAGCTTTAATTTTGATTTCTAAGGAACCATTGAAGCCAGATACCGGTACATGAAATGTGGTATGGATATAATTATTCATAAATATTGACCCTGCTTACAAATAAGTATGAAATATTTTTGTAGGTCAATTCGAAATATCATCGGGTACCCCGAGTAAAAATAATTGTATACCCCTGCGCTAGATTATCGTGTGTCCTTTTGCATTACACTTGTTTATGGACTGTTAATACACCGACCTTCCGAGATTTTTAGGGAAGATGAGATGCACGGGGGTAAGAGGAATGAAAGATAAATTACTTGGAAACTCAGAAGGAAATAGATTACTCTGAAGAACTAGGCGTAGATGGAAAGATATATTAAATGTATTACAGAAATATTTTTAGAGGATGTGTCTTGGATCAGGATATGGACCAGACACGGGCTTTTGTGAGCACGGTAATGAACTTTCGGGTTTCGTAAAAGGCAGGAATTTATTGACCAACAGAGCGACTATCAGCTTCTGAAGAAGGACTCTGCTTCGTTGAATCCTAAGATAATTCTTGCCTTTGGTGACTGCTTTGCTTCTGACTTGGGTGCAGTCAGGGACCGGCATGAATATGCATTACTCTCAAGATATTCGAAGGCGTGTCCCGGTAATCCATGACCTCTTGTTTTGTTGATGTGGTCTTCTGGTAAGACACCGCATCATCACGTGAAAGAAGTTCTGGATTACCTACAAAACGAACTTTCTAAGGTGCTCTTCAAAAATGTAAAATTTTAAAATTTGTTGTCTAAGTGGATTTTACTGGCAAAGGACAGGGACCGATGGAGGGCTTTAGTTAATTCGGTGATGAAACGTTCGGGTTCCCTAAGCCATCTAGTTAGTGCTGGGATCTATTTGCCTAATCTGATTCACTTACCATTTTCAATTTGCTTCCGTCATGTGTACATCTAACATCATTTCATTTTGAATTGTTTTATATTTACATCATTCTTGCATTTTTTTTCTAGCCTGCTCATTCAATGTTTTTCTTGCCCCCCTCCCCCTCATATTGTCTGTACTGTCCAATTCAAGCTGTCAGCAAGCGTTTTTTTTTTTTTTGATGTGAGACTGGCTCTGTAATATGTTCTCGGCCAGACACAACGGAGAAACTGCAAATAAATTGCCAGACTTGTTTTCGATGTATCTTCATGAGTGTATCAAGAGTAAACAAGCTTAATAATTGGCCACTATATGCATTGCCACAAGCCGTGAATTGTTATTTTCGTTTTTGAAGTCTCTTAAAATGTATCTGTACTTTATTTTTGTTTAGATTTCGTCACCAAAATGAATCCTTTGTCAGACCGTGAGGAGGTTGTAGTATTCTCCTCTTAATTTGGACCCTGAACACACCAGGATAAGAATTTAACATTTATAAAAAGCTAGTGGTCAAGATACATGTCATGACTGTGATCTCAATGATGGATGATTTCTAATTATTTGTTGTTTTTTATAAAGTTGCGGACGACGTTTGGGCGATGACAGCATAAAAGCAATAAGAGGCGACTTAATTTCTACAATCTTTGAGTGGAAGTAGACCGTGCCAATGCATCCTGTGATGTTCAGGGAGTGAGATCATAATTAATGCTGGAAGTTACACACGCAAAGCTGCGTTTACACGCGCGCGACGTAGAGTCGGTATTGGAGAATATTTCTGTGAGCAAAAGGTTAACGTAGAAACAAGTTTAATCCTTTAATCCTGAAGATCAGATAAATTGGAAATAATTGATGTTTAGGGTAGGAATTATATGAAACAGAAATACAAAATTAGATACCATTGGATTTTGAAGGGTTACGTAAATAATGTTGGATTTTAGGAATGTGGGCTGTGAGAATGAAAAATGGATGGAGTTTGTTCAGGATCGTGTCCGGTGGTGGACTTTTGTGTTGTCGACGTTGGACCTGCTGGTTCTGCTACAAGGGAATTAGTTAGTTAGATTAATAAATAATGAGCTAGAAACAAGCCCTTTTTTCGGTAACGATGAAGTAATTCACCTTGTTCTATCATATACGAAGTATCACAGCCACCAAATGACCTCTGTGTATTTTTCACTTTTCCTTCGCGTCCACACTGACTTTGGTCCCCACACAGTATGCTATCCAGTGGTTAAAGGGGGTACTAGCGGCCAGAGGCGTGACGCTGACCACTGACCTCAATATAGTGCCGAGATAAATTGAAATTATACCTTTTATTACTCCATATGTCTTTATAGCGTTATAAGTGCCAGAGACAACATTGTATGAAAACACGAATGTTATGAACTTTGATGGGACTTTGTAAAGAGATTATTTACAAAGCAGACAGCAGCGCAAAATCTTGCATTGACATCGCCATATCTATTCCCCTCTTTGTCTTGCCTCCTACACTATTACTGGTCTGCTTCAAGGTACTGGTATTTATTTCCATTGGTACTTGTTGGGAGGGTAGGGACTCGGGGCGAATATGTGAGTTCCACGTCCGTTGAAAGGTAATACGCAACGTTATTTCCCAGCGGCATTACTTTGTAGCTTGCTGTCTTAGTTTCTTTGTCGGCACTGTCTTTGGTTTACATAGCATAAGCATTTGTTTTCATTCAGAGAGGTATTTTACTGATTTGAATTTACTCGACGCACAGCCGTTCAAAAAAACGGAAAAGGAACTTCGGTTGACCCTCAGTTTTCCATTAGTTTTTTTTAGCTTTCTAGTGTTTCGTCTGATTTTTCTATTTCAGCATTTAGTATATTAAAAATAAATTAGTATCAAATATTCACACTGCTCCAGCGGTGCGAACTGTTTTAATAAGGGGCAGTGTTTTTAGGACAGCACTCAGCATGACGTGACGGCTTGAATGTCGAGTCAATTCTCTGCTCAGACAGACTATATTTCCTACAAGAACAGACTATGGTGTGAAGGACGCGTTGCCAGCGACAAGAAACAGTCGCCGTGATGTTTATTAACAATGATATGTGTGGCAGAACTGAATTCAATTAGAATGCGTAATTAATTGGCTGCAAAGAGAGCACTTGTAAGTAATCCGAGCTTCAATGACGTCACTGCTAGATCTGTCTTAAGTAATGGAAATCGAACATGGATTTGTGATCTGATTCAGTTTGTATGTGTATTCTCATTAATTAATTGCTTCTGTTGTTTAAAATTTTAAAAATACAATCATTTTGCAAGATTTTAAATATTTTTATTGCTGTTAGTAAAAATAAAAAAATAATCTTACACATCTACATTTTCACTGATTGTAATTAAATGTTGGTTGCACTACATGTTTCCGTCTTTGTCGTACTGCATCCGGTCACTTAAACTTCTCAAAATGGTCCTCTCCGGTGACCACTCACAAGTGGACGCGATGGTGAATGTTTTCTTCTCGGTCGTCGATGGTGTGAGGGTTCTTGGGTCCGACAAGGGAGGGGAAATAATTCTAAGTTTTAAATTTGGGACCTTGACCCGGTCTTCTGGAAAGAAACGTCCCAAGAATGGACGAAACAGTGCACTACTGTCCGAGGGGTGACGTGGTGCATACATACACGCCTATAACATGAGACGTCACCTGATCCCGAACAGTGGTTTTTATTGCCGGAAGTCGGGAATCTAGTGTTCTGTAAAAATTTGCAAACTTCCGGTTTTTAATCTTTCCCATTTTTGAAATGCATATTTTATTTTTAGATAAAATTCAAGACGTAATTAAGTCGAATGTTTCTGTTACATTCTTATTTGATCTTCCTGTTTTTGTGTTGAACAGGGTTGGTATATAATTTATACCAACTGGTTTTCATTCAAATTCCCATAGCCATAAAATTTTTCGCTGAACCCAAGTTCGGTTTAAGACAGGTTTTATATGTACTAGGCATGATATTTAGCCTGGTGACAAGTTCGTGGTGGCTTCCATTTCGTGTTTGAAGACATTGAACTGCTTGCAGTTGTGTAAATCACGAGAAAGTGATTCATCATCCCCAGGTTTGATAACGATGCATGACACACTGTCTTGTGTGTTTGATTCCAATTGCGAGTTGACGCTTCTTTCAATGTCTGTGTGGAGTGAATGTAAACTCGAATGTGGCAGATATTTACAAAATTATCCCCCAATGTTGGCCATTAGACTGGGAAAACCTTTTGCATCTGTTTCTTGCAAGATTGCAGATATAATCAATCTTATTGCAAAGTTAATCACAAAGCAGTCAGCAATAATTTTTCCTCGTTTGAGATCTGAAGCTTTAAAGGATGTGGGTTTTTTTTTACAGCGTGTAGTTTTGTAGGTTCTTACCGACGTTTTGGTAATACGTATCGTCACCATCTTCAGAACATTGAAGATAACAAGAAGAATGTTTCTTCGTTCTTCGTTTTTATCGAAGACGGAAGTTTAAAATTAAAGAGTTATTATATGCGGATAATACTCGTAGAATCGGCGAAACATGATTGTATATTAGCGTATTTCGGATCAAAGTAATTACGGACACAAATTTAATGAAGATTAAATATTAGTGGCCTAGGACAGTTGCACTTGCAGTTCGTCTTCACAGAAAAGGGCAAGAACAGGACTTAATTTTTGACAGTGTAGGCGCAAATAACCTGATGAAGGTGTATGTTATTAGAAATGTGTTTTAATATTTAAACATTTGACATGAAAAGTATTCGAGGATAATAGTTTAATGAAGAGTGTCATAATTCTTAATATTCATAGTATTTTAGAGTGGTTGAGACGAGAACAATGGTATGGACAGGCCATTTAATCAGACGAGAAAAGCGAGTAAAATGTTTGGATAATCCCTTGGGAAATCCACACCTAGTTGAGGTAATTGGATTAAAATGAATCTTGAACAAAATAGGATGAGGTCATTGTGTGGATTAGATTAATCTGGCTGAGATTAAGGACCAGTGGTTGGCTCTTGTGAGCACTGTAATGAACATTCGTGTAGATTTCTCATCAGTCCCTAACGAAACTTCTCGGACCTGGTCAGAGGACGGTACTGGATCAGCCCTAAAGTCTCAGATGTCAGTCAGCACCCACGTGGGGAGAAACAAATGAACGGCAATGTAGAGATACGCCAAGTAAGCCGTTTCGGGCAAGTGAACAAAGGAGACAAAAAATGTCTGTGTACTCAGAGTCCCTTGCGATGATGGGCATCTGCCAAGCGCTGATAATGCCCCCTGGTATCAAATTTCGAGGCGCAGCCGAAGAAAATTGTAACACACGCCGACCGCTGGGGGACGGCCTTAACAGAGTCTGGATCGATCCTACGTCAACGAACCAACCTAACTAGCTTCTTCGTTTAAAAGTATCGCGGAAGAAATTTAAGTTAGGTTATCATTTTGTTGATTCGAGACATTTCACCTCGACCGGAAGCGAAAAGTATACTGAAATTATTTTCATTGTCACGGGATAGCTCGGTCAGTATAGTGACTAGCTACGGGCTGGACGACCGGGGTTCGATCCCCGACGGGGGGCAGAGGATTTTTCCTCTAGCCTCCGCGCCCACCCAGCCTCCTCTACAATGGGTACCGGGGTCCTTTCCCGGGGGTAAAGCCGGCCGGGGCGTGATGCTGACCACTCACCCCCATCTAGTGCCGAGGTCAATGAAGAGAGGAGCTATACCGCCTCTCTCCCCAAACGCCTACATGGCGTATAGTGGGACAAACTTTACTTTACTTTATAGAAACAGATCAAAGAAAGTCCGATTTAGGGAATATTTGCTGTAAGTGCATGGACCTTCTGCTTCGCGCACACAGTTGGAGCGTTCGACTTACGAGCACAACGGATTTTCACCATTGCGCATCCAAGGTCATGTATATTCTCATAGCCATACACCTCTACCATTCAGTTCAGAATTATTGAAAATTGGATTTAAGCGACTTTCGACTTTGAACTGATAAGAGCGAAAATTAAATTCGCCAAACGATTTTTTCTGGAGACTATCGATACCAAATTTAATCGAAATCCGCTGGGTAGTTCCCCCCCAGTTCAAATTTATAATTTATGGCACACTGAAGATAGTATGCGTTTCCTGTCACCTTATTGTTCGTAGGTCCAAATATTTTGTTTCTTTCTCTGCATTATTTGTATGGTTCTGTTTATTTGTTATATTCTTAATTTTGTTTTCTATCCGATATTCTGAAGCCAGTGCATTCTGTATTTTCGTTCCTTCATTCATTCTTATCTTTCTCTTTTGTTGTTCCCTTCCTTCTCCTCTCATTCCTTCCCGCGCTCTTATTTTCGTTCTGAGGAGCTAGAGATTGTGTCCATTATCCACCTCTGGTGACTGGCAAAAGCCAGCGGACAGCTGTTGCCGTCTGCCGGCGCTGTCGAGAAACCAGACGCCGTGCTATCTGAGCTAACCTGCGCTGTGGGTCTGACCGCATCACGAGGATGTATGACGTCGGCTTAAGTCTTTGGAAAACTGTGTAAACACGTGGATCTTGCCTGACAAGGTCTGCGCGGGTGGGACCTGGCCGCCAGATGGTGAGTTGTGACTCACAGTCCAGAGTTCGTTGCCCGCCCGACTCCTGGCGGACGACCCGGAACCTTTCTCTGCTACGGAAGCATAATTGCGTTTCCGCAGAGACCATCTGCGCCTTCAGAAAGGAGTTTCTGAAGAAAAACTAATGGCCACCGCGTCCTTCCACATCCATCCCAATTCATCATTCATAGTCATCGTTCCATTGGACTATATATAATCCAAATTATCCTTTGTGGTTATCCAGGGTGGGAGTAAAGTGGAGTATTGTTTGATGGAATTTATCCGCCAGGAGATGACGGGATTGTGGCTTTTCAGCGTAGTAAAGTTGTTTGACTTAATTAATAGTTATCCCTTGGGAGATGCGGAATTATTATTTCCTGGATGCGGGCTCAGATCAATATACCATTTGGATTCATCCAGTGGGATAAGACTGGATAGCAGAAGACGCATTGATAACGAAATCACGTGACAGACCAACTTTCTGTGCGTGGCAAACACGACCCGTTGATAACTCGTGACGTCACTCCTCGAGAAAGAACAGCTGAGTGATTTCATTCACAAGTTTCATTCATATTGAGCGATGTTGTTGCAGGGATACGTGAAATATGGTTGTAATATCGGCTGTGGGTGAGTTCACAAAACTATTTTTTATATCTTAATGTGTGTGATAGTGTAGTCTTTTGAAGCAGCGTGAAGCTGGTTACGTGGACATGACACTCGACGTCATCATATGCTCGTTTATACGTTGCTTCGTAAGATGTAACGCATTCGGCTATGGTCACAGAAATCTCTCTTGCAAATTTTATCTGAAAGAACGAGTGTATTGATTTGATCATGTGTCTTGTAAAAAAATTTTCTCTCCGTGTTATTTCTTTGCAAAGACATATATGATTTTGGAAACGGGTGGTAAATAATCTTTTCAGATGTTTAAATTCTCTGTTGCAGAAAAAATATTCGAAAGTGATGCATTAATAATAATTTTAGTCAAGTTATTTATTTTTTTAATTTTAAACATTTTCGAATGCTGGATTTGAGATTTTCACAGCGGTGAGTCTGAATATTTCCGTCTTCTGGGTTGTTGCGCTGTGTAGTCCGGTCGATGTTTACCAACGTTTCAGAGGTCATACTGCCTCCGTCATCAGGGCGATTAGTATGAAGATTTCTGTATTCTGGGTTGTTGCGCCGTGTAGTATGGTAGATGTTTACCAACGTTTCAGAGATCCTTGCTGCCTTCATCCTCTGAAACGTTAGCGAACGTCTACCATTGTATTTGGTATACTACACTCCAGAAGACATCCATCTTCCTATTTTCGAATGTTGATTAATTCTGATGACCTTTTCCCAATACCAAAGTTATTTGTGCTTATTATTACAGTTATTAATATCATCGCTGTTAATATTGCTGTTGGAAGATACATGAGAGATATGAGGAATGCGTTGGAAACCTTCGTTGAAAATCCTGAAGGGAAGATACCACTTGAGACCTAAACTAACATGGGAGGAGAGTATTAAAACGAATCTTCGAATGGGTTGTGAGACGCTGGATTGGATTCTTCTGGCTTGATTGGAGGACTCTATAAAGGTTGGGAATTTATTGACTAGCTGACGGATTGCTGTTTTTTTAAGGACTCTGCTCCATGGGGTTTGTGCTTTAAGGTTCCTTGGCGCCGTGTTGCCATTTCATGCTTAAATCCTCAAAATAACGCAAGTACGGTTTTTTTATTTTGGGGGAAATTCTCATTTAGGTCGTCGGACGCTCGACCAGTCAGGTCCCGCCAAAGCACAAGTTTGCTTCACGGTTGCGCTGACTGTGGAAAACTCACTGTATTTATCGTATAATCAGACACATTAAATATGCAATCAGACTGTGGAGCCCTCTAATGTTTACATGTGAATATTCGTTGATATTAATAGAAATGTCCATAGTTTTGCCCCATGTCATCTGTGTTGAATGTTGTTTTTTTTGATTGTGGGTTATTTGTTGGAAACCTAATGGGTCGTCCATCCCAAATCGATTATGTGCTGTGCAAAACTTGTCTTTTTGAGTGTCGGGAACTCGACTTGAAGAAGACATCGATCACCTCTTTGGAAGGCCTGTCAACTGTGAGACGAAGCCGGTTTTCACAGTGATTTGCCAGATGTATTTGACTCTGAGATCATTGTGAAAGCTGATTTTGTTTGTGTGTCGTCGTTTTTCGGCGAAGTCTAGGAGCTGTGAGATCCGGTTTGTGTGTGCTGTATTGGGTAAGAATTGTAGCTGTACATACGGAAGACTTGTTTATGAACCCTGGATGGAGCGTAGAGTTACAATATACGAGGTAGTTTACCCCTGTTTTTATGACCTACTGCTGTTTGTTGTTGTTTTTATTGACTTTAAAATAATGTAACACCTGCAGTAATTGTGTTTGTAATTTTTAAGTATAAGTTTATTATTATGATCATTGGTACTAGTAGTAGTTATTGTTACTGTGTTTTGTTTGCAGAAACTGTATAACGGGAGCTGATGTGTCTACATTTTGCATCTTGGAAACTGCTGAACAGATTCTGTTGAAATTTGGCATTGGTGATTAGAGAATTTGGTCTGGCGAATCAAAATTTTTACTTCGTATCTGTCCATTGCAAGTCCTGATTTCACCTGAAGAGGAAAATATTTTTGTAACAATACGATTAATCGCGCGAAAAATTTCTGTACACTTAATTATTTAATACAACGTAACTTGTGTATTGTTCGAAAGTTTTAACGATGGTGGACATTTAACGAAATCAAATAAATAATACCTTATGATTTCATATGGCGTGAATGCCATTGTACTTGGTCTGTGAAAACTTAAGTTTCATTACTAATTATTTCGCTACGTTTCGAGCAAATTATTCATTGTTGACTAAGCGGGGAGGGGGATGAACATGAAATGCAATGAGAAGATGCGCCAATTTGGAACAGTTTTTCCTTCTGGTATCAACATGGTATAATCCTTTTATTTATCGTGCACTTGATTGTATATTTTTATAACAAAATTCTATGATTTTATGGGTTCAAGGTGAACATGGGTTACAAAGTAATACGTAGAACAGGGGTTATAATCGTATGGGCCGTATGTGGCCCATTCGATATATTTAGCGGCCCACATGCATTTATGTTATATTATGGCAATGTGTATGATCAAATGTGGTTATTTGATATCAGAAAATACCCTTGTTAACGTCGTCATCTGGTAGTACCTGTTGCTGTGGGCATTAGTTCAAATTAATGAGGAGCGTCACTGAAAAAGCAGGAAGTATTGGTCTCCAGTTGTAGAGAGGAATGTACGCGAATTGCAGAGACAGAAATTGAACTTATAGGTTATCGAAGTGGAAGCAGTGTAATTCCTTAAGCTTTAAACTTCATTATTCATCCTACCATTCAACGCGAATCACAACGGCGTTAAGTAATAAACAAATAAATGCAGTTTTTAATAAATTACCACTCTCCATTCTGTTAAAGTGAATCGACTTTTCTTTTTCCATTCATTAATGAGATTTTTATATTCTTTCTTATGTCTTCGTTTTTGCTGTTATCCGAATCGGCTTTTACATCTCTCTCGAGTCGCTTCCCCTGCTTGAATTTTAATAAAAATTGTTGGTTGTGTGGTATTTGAGGTTTTCACGGCGGTGTTCAAATTGTTTGTTGCCTTTCTAACACCAGTTTTCACTTAGATATCAGTGTTGTAACTACTGCGATATTATAAATTAAATCATTACAGAGCAATTTACGAATCCGGAATGTAGGTATACACACAAACAAGTACATATTTTGACAGGCATAATTACAGTCTGTCGCAAAAAGAAGTATTCACGCATTCAATGAATGAAATAAAGATATTTTAACGAACTAAACCATTACATACGTCAGCATTGACACTTTGTAAATTAGCGAATCTAGTGTAAGTGTTCGAAATGACCCCCGTTCGCTTCGTGGCGTAGTTGATAGCAACTGACTGACAAGCAAACAGATTTTGTGCTTCGTCTATTATTATTAATATATGGAAAGATCATTTTACATTATTTTCTATGTGCTGTATATAGACGTTTCTTTATCTCGTACTATATGCCTGTTTTGTATTACGTTGTGTTGTCCTAAGTCTTCTGTAATTGAAGAACTTCTTTCTATTGGAGACAAACAAGTGAATTACAATGATCAGTTAGTAGCTGTTTTACCCTGAGAAACTTACGAACCACTAATTCTTCCCAGTCCCATCTATTCACGGTTGTCGGTGATAATATTCTGCGTTGAAACGCCGTGTGGACGTGTAGGTAGATACCAACGTTTTGGTGAAATATACTGTTTCCACCTTTGGGGGTGAAGTTGATAGAGGGAGTGTTCCTCCGAAACATTTGTATCTACCGAGAAGTCTAGACGGCGTAAAACCCATAGTACCAACATCGACATCTCAACCGCCGTGAGAACGCTCGTCATCATCGACAGAGGTTCGGTCATTTTTAAAACGTGAATGCCACACAAAAGTTTGTGCACGACCCATTGCGGACTCCCCAAATGCTTGCTTTAGCATTTCATAGGTTTCCGTAGCCGTTTTGGCGAGTCTTTTGGCAAAATTTGATGCACACGCCATTCCGAAATCGCAGGAGGGTCGGTGTAATGCACTACCAAAACGCCAGCAACTAAGAAACAAATGCTAATTAGATGATGCCGGCTGGCACACTGATTCACTATGAATGTAGGCCGCATCCCCTAAAGGCAGAAGCTCGTACTACATCCGGTTCGCCCTCTATTGACACAGTCTTGAAACTTTCCGATCGCACCTCGTACATTCTGTAGGCAAAATACAGAGTTATATAGGTTAAGGTAGGTGTGTTAAAGCGCGTGGTACATATTTTTACCACTGGGTTCTAGAGTTTAAAATGTAACCAGAAGGCGTATATGTGCAAGTGAAGGTAAGATAGTAAAGGTAAACATGTCCCTATGCTTAGTTCAGAGATGTGTGGTGGAGTGGAGGATTAGCTTCACACTTCGGCTGCCTTATCCCCAGGGAATAAGCACCCGATCTTCATTTGTTTAGGGTTGGACGAGCGGCCGAGTAGTATCTGTGATGGAAGCTTCCTTAAAGATAAAAATCAAGTTAGTTGGTATTTGTGTACACTGCGAAGCACTATAAAGATTTTGAAATATGTTGAAGGGCTGGGAACTTGGCGACGGGATGTTTTGAAGTGTGCGTCATGACAAGTGTCTTATTGTGTTGACTGTTCCATCCCTCTCCAATATCGGAAACCCTTTATGAACCCACCCACTTAGAACGCAAGGGGGAAGATCTTTCGGAATGATGCGGCAGAAATGACACAAGAGAAAGAATATCTCTTATTATTATAACAAAATTCTGTAAATTAGTTTCAGTTACGTGAAGGGCTAGCCGCCATGACAGTTGGAGCGTGTCAGCAAATGATTAAGGGTGTTTCCGGTAGATGTCACTCTCTTAGCTAGATAACAAATAAAAAAAACCTCCCCCCCCCCCCCCCCTCTCAAGTCTCTCTGCTATGCCATTCAATTTAAGAATGGGATCTGAGAGGCAAAAGATAAAAAAAAATGAAGAACGAAGTGTTTACTCAGAGGGAGATACAGCAAGTGTCGACTGGAGAGGTCTCGGGTTCGTGGGGGATTCTTTCTCTTTCATCATTTCTTTTTGTGTTGTTTATACAGGGTGTGCAAAGGATTGATGTTGGATGAGACCGCATCCAGAAGGAACAACAGAACTTTGACTGCCTGGCTTTGGTTTTACCGAATTTTCTCACGGAATATTTGTAAGGTTACAAGATCAAAAAATTAATACTTCCTGTAAGTGATATTGCTCAAGGGGACTTCATTAGCCTTCTAAACACAGTGGTGCCTATGTGTACCATCTTCTTCAACACATACGAACCCTGAATTAATATGTTTTGTATGATTCCCTCAATAAAATGGTTTATTTAAGAAATAGCATTAACCAATTTTTATTTGTGATGGAGACGCATTGTGGGATTTGAGGTACTCACGCCTGTGAAGATGACGATAGATACCAACATTTTACAGGAACACACTGTCTTCATCTTCAGGGCAGACGCGTTGAGATTTTTATTGAGGCAGGAACTTAAGTTTTAGATAAAATTGAAATTATCTTCGTGCTTTCAAGGGCCATTGATCTTTCTTTTCCTTCTGGCGTCGGTAATTCAAAAAGACTATACATAATTTTATTGATCTTTCTTTTCCTTCTGGCGTCGGCAATTCAAAAATAAATAATTATGGTTTACACAATTTAGGATTTTATTACGCAGTACTGACCTATATTATTTTAATTACGTATATTTGTGTAATGTCTTCAAAGACTTACTGATATATGGAAAGGCTGAGAAAGAAATAAGGGAATAAGGATGAAGATAGATAATGGTACAAAAGGTTTAAACGAAAGGAATGGAGTGGGTGAAGGATAAAATATTACCGTCCTATAATCAATAAAAATATGTGCCTAAACATTGCATCAGGTATTTGATATTTTTCGTGTGAGATTTTAAGTCGCGCTGTGTTGTTCACGTGATGCGTTTTGAATGTGGCGTCTTTGTTATCTTTAATTTGACTCTTTCTTTTTCCGCGAATCTTTTTTTTGTACCGAGTATTTAAGAGTTATTATTTTAAGTTTGTGGGCGCGTCTTGGCGGTATTTCTAACCTCAGCTGATATCTGTCATCAGAGCCATCTATCCTCGGCGGAAATGAGACTCCAGTCTTCATTTGCCTTCCCTCTTGCCTACAAAAAAAGTCGGAGAAAAATATGTTTCGTTTTAAATTTATTGTTGGGGTATTTTATATTCAGTTAATTTAACTTGGTGTAATATGAAGAGTGACATATAGTTAGATTCTATGCTGTGGCATTCATTTGTCAAAACGTACAGCGGACTGGTTTTCATTGTTCGAAATTATTAGTTGAAGAGGCGTTTCGTACAAACAAAAGAACGGTAAATAGCAGACAGTCTACGTTTGATATAATGGTCAATGTTCGTCAGGGTTCATAGAACGATACGGACAACTGTTTTATTTGCTTGGATTATACAGTGTTGGTTGATGGGCTAATTAGTGAATAATTAATTGGAGAAGGAGGTATATGAAAGCGGCCATTGAATAATTTAAGGCGACATTTGCCTGGAAGGACCGATAAACGCCACCTAAACCCCCCAGAAAGGATAAAGAGATTTGAATCGCCGTGGACTTTTACAAATTACGAAGCAGGACTACTAACCATGCGACAGTTACGTTCCGTTCGTGTGTCTATCTACATGTTATTGTCTGTTCAACATAACACCATTAAAAAAAATCATGGATTTTCATATAACTATACAAACATGTCACAGAAGGCGACTTCACCTTTGTTGTATACGTTTTAATTTGCTACCGCCTGTGTTTATAAGACGAGATCGCAAACAGTTAACCAGTCTGACAACACGAGAACCGGTTTGAACGTCTCACACGTGACACACGCTTAGTTAGATTCTGTTATCAACAGTTGGCAAGAGACAGTCTTTAATCGACCATCTACCTAACCTCACTTCTGTTTTTATCGATATGTTTGTTTCTTCATTTGTTGAAACATTAGTCTGTGACCGTTATCTGTGACAACAGCTGAGAGGAAAATGTCGGCATGTAGAAAGCGGCTTGTAATAAGTGAGGAAAATGTTATGAGTTTTATAGACCGAACGTTGAATATATAGTGCTGATTATTGTGAATATGATTATGAATGTAGTATATATTATGTGTTAATATTGAAACTATGTGTGGTGGTGTCTCGTGTGAACTTGCGAAGAGGGACCAAGCAACATGAAACACGTACAAACTACGCGAGACATGGTAATGTAGAACACTTATTATGAGTAGTGATAGAAATTGAAGTTTGTTTACTATTTAGCCTGAACACTAAAAATGGGTGAAAGATGTAATTCAATATCCTCTTATATTTAATTCAGCAGTTGTCACATTCTTCGTGTATCTAAGGTAGTGCTATCAACTAAAGGCCTCCAATTAACCCCCAACATGGAGGACCACGCACGAGCCGAAATTCTGTTTATTCCAGCCCGAATGAAGTCCGATCTATTTGCCACCTGTCCCGACCGTCATATGCCTACTCTTTAATGCATGTATGTAAGTAATAGTTGAATGACGCTCTGAAAAAATTTGAGCTTAGTTCGGCGTTTGAGGAAAGGCACACACATATCGGATGCCAAGTTAAGTCGGTGGATTTTTTGTTGTTGTCAGAGTCCGACTGCTTCATGAGTATACGGTGAGTGTAAATATAACAACTATTTATTTGGAAAAAAAAAGATGGTTTGAGAAAGCTTAAAATGTTTCATTAAACGTTTGATTGCTATAATTTGAAACAGACCCCGAAACCGAACCTCTGAAATATTGATAAACTTCTGCACGGCCCCACAAGTCACAAGACAGTCATTTTCTCACTCAATACCGTGGGAACCTCAAGTCCTACGTATGTGCCCACTATCCTAGCTACTTGTTCAGCAAATCGCAGTCTCTACATTTCTCTGTCGTCATCAAATGATGTGACCGGTCTAAATAATTACAAAGTTCTCCGACTATAAAACTTTTTTTTACATTTTATCCTTTCTAGGTCTAAATATGGGTCCGCAGTGGCGTCTGCCCTTGGGCCCTCTGCCGCTTGGTCGCTGGGACCGTGGGTTCGGATCCCACTCAAGCCATTGATGTCTGTCCGCGTTTTTCTGTGTTGTGCTGTCCTGTGTACAGGTAGAGGCCTTGCGACGGGCCGATCCCTCGTCCAAGGAGTCCTACCAAAATGTCTATAGATCAAGCCAACGAAAAGTTGGGACCCGCAGTGCTCAGGAACTTTAAGAACGGGTCGTTCCCAGTATCCAGTAACCCAGGTCTAAATATTTTCCTCATTACCTTGTTTGGAACTATTACTAACTCTATTACTATTACTAATGTATATTGAATATTATCCAACGTTTCGATAAATAAAATTGCCAATCTTCAGGGTAAATGTATATGTTTTGGGTATTTTTCTTAATTTGTTACAATCCAGTCTCCACCTACCACCCAAAATAGTGCAATTTGGATTCTCAGAATGTAGATTGTGTAAGATGTAATCCCAAAGAGTGGAGTCCTTGATACACTAATAGTCGCTTAGCTAGTCAAGAATTACACTATCATTTATGTAAACAGAGGGCTCAGTGTCTTATGAATCCAGTCCACAAAAACCCAACTTTTACCTTCTGATAATATTAAATTAATTTTTCTGCGTTTACGTAATTTTTGTTTCAGAAGGTTAATTGTGGGTCCCGATTTGACGAAGCCTAATATAATACTCCTCAAAACAATTAAGGGGTAAAGTTTTCAAATGGTTATAAAGTTTCTTGGACTAAATCTGAAATCAGCTCACTCTGCAGGGTTGTAAACAAGGCCGATACGAGTGCAATTGTGAAAGGTGGGATCAGTTACAGTTGGTTATTTCAGGGAGAGAAGCCTACGAGAGAAAGGTTAGTGAAAACAGGAATGAAATAGAGCAGTGCGTGTATTTGTTATTGACGATATAGGAATACCGTTGCTATGCAGCGCAATGTGCAAGTTATGCAAGGTGTAAGGAGGCATTTGACAGCAATAGAAACAACACAGGCTGTCACACTTCTGCAAGAGGGCCGAACACAACGGCATGTTGCCGGACAGCTCGGTGTGGTTCAATCCGTGATGTGGCGACTAAGCCGCCGATACCAAGACACTGGAACGGTCATTCGACGTCGAGGACAGGGTCGTTACAGGGCAACAACTGCTAGGGATGATCGTTTTCTGCGTCTACAGGCCTTGAGGCACCGCAGAGATACTGCACGGGCCTTGTAAAATGACCTTTCCCGAGCTAATTGTCGACAAGTGTCTGACCAAACAGTGAGAAACCGTCTTTGAGAGGTGGATATGAGGTCCAGGCGTCCAGCTAGAGTGCCCCGTTTGACGAGAAAGCATAAACGAGCGCGATAAGTTCGCCCAAGAACATCAACATTGGCAACTGCGTCATTATCGCAATGTCTTTTTCACCGACGAGTCTAGATTTATGCTGCAGGGCAACAGTGGACGCGTCCGAGTTTGGCGACGGCCAGTAGAGCGTTTTCTACCAGCCACAGTCCAGGAAAATGTCAGTTTTGGTGGTGGCTCCATAATGGTGTGGGCCGGTATTTCGATTGACGACAAAACCAACCTCGTCCGTCATGAGAACTGCCCGGCGTTACATTCACGAGGTGCTGGAACCTCATGTGTATCCTCGTGCATCGGCATTTGGAGAAAATGTTCTCCTAATGCATGCTGATGCCCGGCCTCACGTTGCAGCAATCGTCAGCGAGTATCTCTAAGAGCTCAACATCGCCATTTTACCATGGCCAACTCGCAGCCAAGACATGAACCCTATTGAGCATGTGTGGCACGTACTGGGAAGACGTGTCAGAGACCGTCCGAATGCACCTACCACACTGTGGGCCCTGTTTTGGAGGAATTGGGCGCAAATTCCCCAAATCGACATCCGGAGAATGCCTCGACGCTGTACCGCTGTCCTTCGAGTAGAAGGGGGTCCAAACGCCTAATAAGCGTAAACAAAGCTTGAAATTGTGTCACAAAATCTTGATGAGCATACAACTTCCATTCCTTTTTGTGATTAGTTCAAAACTGTTTAGTGTAACAATACTTTAGTTGTGTTTGCTATTACAAAGAGGCCTGTTTTTGTTTAAATAAAGGTCTATTTTCTAAACTACCAACATTTTAATAAATTTGACAAATCCCAAGAAAATTTACGACCATATGGAATCCTGGCCCCTTAATTGTTTTGAGGAGTGTATAATATTTCCTACCATGATTCTTATAAACGTTGTCGTTTAATTACGCTGTTTCAGCTGTACAGTTTTACAGCATCTAATGATATGGGATCATGAAATGATTTGTTGTTCACGTCATTCTTTGGATCTTTTGGTGTTGTGTTTCATGTGGGTGTTTTGTATATATAGTAAACGAGACGTCATATTTAAAATGGCTGCCAATTACAGTCCTTCTATAAATGCTTTTTGTTTTAAGTAACGATGGAAGTTCATAATGTCTGAGACGTGACATTGGAAAGGAAATTTTCCGGTAGACCAAACTGGTTGACGTAAGAGACAGAAGTCATGCGTAGACCTTACAGAACAATCAAAATGTCGCCCAACCTCCTAAATTGATGTTTGGGGATCCGGTACAGTTAGTTCAGTTTACAGCTTCGTGGTTCCTCTTGATTCAGAGTGAAAAAAACAGGGAAACCTTGTTGTAGCGGGGCTTAAGACCGCGGGTTGATTCCCGGTAGGGTTGCGTCGGTTGGTCACGTTCAGCTTCCGATACTTCCTTGAGTAATGCGTAATGCAATGCCCGTTGAATATCGTACGTCTTTGTGGCGTGGTGCTTAATTGAGAACAGCAACTTTCATATTATAACAGAATTTCAAAATGTAAAAAGAAATAAATAAATAAAAAAGTCTGACACGAATTTGTTTTTGGAACTCACAGAATATTTATCACGGGCTTCTGACTGGTCCTTATTTGTTTCTAAAAGAGCGGGGATTTTCTGCAAGGCGCTACATGACGACTCTTTTAATCGTTTCAAGTAAAATAAAGACGTAAGATATATTTCAGGAACTACGATGTGAAACTGGTACCAAGTAATTACCTTTCTTTATTTTTAGACCAGATCGTCATTACGGTGAACACAAATTTCCATTTCACTGAAATATCGTTATATGAATGTTTATAAAATTCTGGGTCGTTCAACTTTCTACGTGAGCAGAGCATTAATACATAGTCCTTCTGTTAGGTGCGTCATTGCTGTTAATGACATCTGATGATTTCTGGAAATTTTTTGGCAAAAAATTGTCTCCTTTGAGGTCACTTTCTGACTCCGAGAAAGTGGTTAGAGTGATTATACTGTAAATATGGACTGACAACAATGGCCAGCTTGTATGCATTGTTGTGTTATCTAGGAAACGTCATCTGTTTGCTGGGCATTTTTTTTGTTATATTATTGCCGTCAACAATCCGCTTTCGTTATTGGGGAAAGAGCTGAGCTGTGAATCGCTTTTAGAAGAAGTGCTTCTTAGAGTAGATAATTTTGTGCTGGTAAAAACGTTTTACAATATCACAGGTACTTATATTATATAAGAATTATTACATTACATATCATTACATTCAGCTACCACAGACCCATCTTAAGCGTAACTAATTAAAGTTAAATAATCAATGTCTTAATCAAACTATTTACTTAATTGTAAAGCATGTATAAAGGGAATATTTAGCATAAAGCTAATATATAAACTTCCTTTCATTGCATTTATTGCTTAAATATAATTTAAATACATAGGCGTATTTACGTCAGATTCTCCAGAACCGTGGTTCCACTGACAATTTTATTTTACGTTTTACTGTTCTGTGTTTCTGTTGAGTGAGTGTGTTAAAACAAAGAACTGAATTTTCCTACTATTAGTCGTCCTGGGACAGATCAGGGATCACATACCAGACGAAACAGAAGAAGGAAAGTTGCCAGCATTTTGACCCTCTGTAGCTCCTCGAATGTGTGTGTGTGTGTGTGTGTTGGGGCGGGGGGGTTGGCATCGCGTGGTCTGTGAAACTTGGACCTGCCAGACAATCACTCAGCTCCGTGACGTTTACATCAGACCAACGAAATTCTAGCTGCTAAGAACTTCCTGCTTTCGTTTTATGGTTCTGCTCTCTCTATGAATTTAAAAAATAAATTTTGTTTGCCACTAATCCAGTATCAGAGGGCGACATAAATTTTGTTTTCAAAAATAAATGAGTGTGAAAATGGGAACTCATTTTTTTTATTAAACCAATACATTTGTTTGTAGTGGCATAAATATTATATTAAAGAAAACCCGTTGTTATTGTTATGAAATGGATTTTTGTTGAGAATTTAATTGTTTTTTTTGTATTATAACAGTAAATAATTACAAATGATTATTTCCTGGATTGTACCGCCCTGTAGTCTGGTAGAAGTCGACCGACGTTGCAGAAGTGCTTACTGCCTCTATCATCGTCCTGATGCAACGAATACCCTTCAAACTCCAGAAAATGACCTACAGACTACATCGCAACAACCACTTTATAGCTAATCCTGTGGATAAGAGTTCTTCGAGATACTAATAGTTGCACTTATGATCAATAGCATTCCATTCTTTTATGGGACTGGATGGTTTATTGCCGTGTTTTAAAGAATCCCCCCCACTAGATCGTATCCTAAGCCAGATGAATCCTTCCACATCCTCGTATCCTATTTCTTTAATACCTTTAACATCCTTTCCAATTCAGTGTTCATTGGCGTCATTAAACATGTCTTAAATATCGTAGTATTTTGACATTTGGATGAACACCTTTGTAATAAACGCAATTCATACAAGAATAACCACCAAATTACAAAAAAACAAATCACGTGACAATTGTATGCCCGATATTTTTCAGTTTCTGAAGATCATTTTCAGGAACTACCTTTTCATTTTACGTGTAATCCACCTAAGGTTTTGTAATATTATGTTGATTGTTAATCATAGTATATTCGACCACTCTGAAATGAATCTAAAATATTCACTATTTACGTTGTAAAACAGTACATTCTTGTTAAAATACCAACAGGTATCACGAATAAGAAAATAGGAGAATAAAATTCTTGTAATTGATTTCACGCCACAAAAAGTTATTGGACTGCTGAAATTCTGTCACGAAGTACTACGACCACTGATCTCCAGTAATTCAGATTGACCAGAATTTCTAAGCAAAGGGTTCCAATTTGCCTAGAACTTTGTTACATCGACAGACCCATTCAGACTCAAAACAGTCCAAACAGAATTTGCTGTCTCACGTCATAGCAGACGTTTTATTGGTAGTATATGTTGCAGTAATTAGAAAGGCGTATTAGTTTGGTCGAATCTTTTAAACACGTTGTTCCAGGCGGCGGTACCTGTATGATGTTCCTGATTAACGTATTTGAAACATTCATTCATAAATTAATGCATGAATGTTGTATTTAGAAACAAAATTCTTCAGTATTTGATTCGATCAATATACTGATGCCAATGTCTTCAGTATTTGATTCGATCAATATACCAATGAGGATAATCAGACACTACTCTACTTTTATGGTTAGTTATAATAATATTGAGATTCTTAACAAAGATTTATTCGCATACTAACATTTTATGACATTAATTATGATTAAACGTTCTCTTAACTTTTAATTGTCCTTTCTCTGTAGGTTTTATTTTGTACATTTGGACGCTGATTAATTTTTAATGGTATCTTCGTATCTCTCATGTAATTTGTTAATTTTATCCAAATTTATTTTTATTTGTAGATATTATATTGGATCGTATACTGCTGTTTTAGTACTTGGTTGATAAACCCTTATTTGGCTGTTATAAAACACATAAATTAGTGAAGTGAATAATAATTATTATTGTTATTTGAAACGCAAAGTTTGAAACAATGCTTCCTTCGTTCTACATTGTTGAATAGGCGATAGTTCCCATTCATGTGAGTCACTCGGTTTAAATTTTGAAGAGACCAAGCCCTCTTGGACGAGGATCCTTTGAATTAAATAAACGACTGTAGTCCTCGGCTCAAAGGAGTGGCGGCGTTAATTAGATATTCCCATCCCTGAACAGAGCCCTGAGGGGTGTCCAGCAGTGGACTGCTGGTAACTGAAAAAACCGGCAGTGAGAGTCTTATGTCCTCAGGTGTCTCGTCGAAGCCGGTATTTTAAATAAAGTATGACTCGTTTTCTTTGTATATTTATATAACACAAATTGAAAAGGCACAAATGTAGAATTATTTGCTTTCGTATAATTGAAATCGTGACTGAATGTAAGCATCTTCTGAGATACACGCTGTCTAAATTTAAGGCGAATCGTCGCCCTAATTATAAAATACAGAAGTTTTACGAAAAGACTTACGAAGCTCAAAATATTACGCTATGAACTTATTTCTTTTAAATCTTCGTAGGTAAATACAGAAAGCCTAATGTGTTTGTTTGTGATCTGGTTACCATAGCAACTTTTTTTGAGGCGTTAACATATAGCACAGTTGTAATTCTTCACTTCACTAAATCCAAAGCTCTGTGTTCTGTGTGTCCACCCTCTCGCGGCCCAAACATGAGAGTGCCTGGAATCTTGTATTGTTGCAACAGTGACCTTGGAGACCTACAGTCTTTTTCTGTTCAAAACTCTTTTCTGCACAAAACGAAACGAAATTATATCCTGTGTGCCAGGTCTTACCGCACCAAGGGCATTTGTTACATTAATATCCCACAAATTCTGTCCGTCCTGTTACAGGTTTCCTCGGTATTTATTCTGGTCAAAATATTCCGCGGAAAAAGTAAAAGCTTAAACACTGGTTCAGACGAACCTATTCGGATCCTCAACAAAATACAAGCAGGAAAATTTCTATGACGGTGTACCGCCAAAAGAAACAGTCATTATCTGCAAAGCGGTCACTTTAAAAAGCGGTCGTAGTCATCTGACGTGTAGCAGATACCAGATTTCGATGACCGCAGAGTCGGCGGCTTCATCGATGAACTGTTTCAGTCTGGCCACGTGTTTTATCGGTCCAGATAACTACAGTATGCATTAGAATTGCTGACATGACACACACTTTTGCGTCTTAGTCTAAAGTAATCTCACCCGGAATGGGGGGGGCGGGGGAACCCACCAACAACCACAACAACCCACACGAGATTCTCATATTCAGACCATCGTACCAACAAGTAGGTATTTATTAATTTCAGAAGACAATTACTCTTCAGCTACCGGCAAGGAACGAACTTACATCGTCATGTGAATAGTTGCTATCACATTATCGTGTTGTTAGTAATATCAAATGTTATTTATTTTTCTTTATTTGTAGTGTTCTGTCTGACGACAGGTCCATATGAACAGGATCCTTCCATCCTTTTCTCTGACTGGGACCTGTTCATATACGTTCTTCGCAGATGATCCAGAAGTGGTTTGCCATTGCCTTCTTCTGTGTGTGAATGGAGTAATTGTTGGGATGCCACGAAGAAACCGGGGAAGCCCCCGGAGGAAAACTCCGTGTTGCCTAGACCACGGCCTTGCCCAACACAAATTATAAATTCGGGCACCGCCGGGAATCGAACCCGAGACCCCAGGATTACAAGGCCAGTCTTCTAACCGCTAGACCACCGTGGCACAATATCAAATGTATTATGTATTAATTTCTGAGCAGGAGAGCTGTACAACCGGGATTCCACTCATTTTCCCATCCAATAGCTACAGGACCATGTTCATGAGGATGAAGATGAGAGGGTCTCGAATATCATTAATGCCGAGCTTCGGAATACTTAGATAAAGCTTTACCTCAAATTTTCCACACGTCATCATGGCGTTTTGCGGTAATTAAGCAACTGGGGAATTTCGTGTATTTATCTTTATTTATTATAGTGATAGTTGAAGGCGCAGACACACGCGAGTAGGTTATGTTACCCGCATACCCCAGTGAGCGTTGATGTTTCGTGCAGTGTTCTGGCGAGCCACTGCAAAGGCGTAGCAACTTGTGAGAATCCATTCATGCACCGGAGCGCGGCAACGCCATACTGCTGACGTCATACCCATTTGTTACTCGTGTGTTCGATAAACCGCAATGAGAAGAATTAGCTATCTTTGATAATTTTTTTAAAATATCGATATACTTCCATAGAAAACGAGATATTTGCTTGTGGTTTTTGTTTCGTAAGGAAGTAATGTATAACGCGGAACATTCGAGTGTGCTTCCGTATCACCTAATAATTTGTGAAGAATTAATACAATTTCGTGTTATTGTTATGTAATTTACGACAATTTTTAATTACAACCGTGTAAACCTATGGGATGAGAGCAACACTAGCGCAAAATAAATATTTCGGTTTCAGTTTGATTGCAGCCGTAGGAGTAAACGTAAATTGATTTCTTCCTAGTGACTTTTGCTGTACACCCTTCAATCGAAAGTTGATCACGATTTGTTCATTGTTCTAGAGAGGAAACATGACGGAACATTTCTATATTTAGCGTTCATTTATGTAAGTCGGGTTGAGAAAACCAGTTCTTTGCTTTACGAACTATCACACAGGCCTTGGGACTTGTCAAGGAGAACAAGATGAACGGGGCATGTAGCACGCATGGGAGAATTGAGAAAACCATACAGAATTTTGGTCGCAAAACCGGAAGGGAAAGTACCTTTTCTGAAAATTTAGTTGTTGAAAGAAGGAATATTAGAATTAATCTTAAATAAATAGAGCTTGAAAGGTGTGGACTGGATTCTTCTGTCATAGGGTGACCAATGGCGAGCTGTTGTGATTACGGTAACTAACCTCGAATTCCATCTAAAGAGGCAAACTTTATAAATAGCTGAGCAACTGTCAGTTTCTTAAGAAACTCATAAAAGTCATCATCGTAGGAAATGTAGCGTGTGTTTACCGGAGCAGTTTATGTGTTCAACGCAAAGCGGCACTTCTGGAAGCCAATGCATACAGTCAGCTAGTTGCCGTAACAAATAGGTTAGATAAATATTTTATACACCGACGTAATGGAACGATACTTCTGCCAGGGTAACGTATATCTAGTGGCGCTGGTACCACACCCCAGTGTGACGTCATCGACTCTGTGACAAAATCCAGCAGCAAAGCCCGTAACAAAAACAAAAGATGGACGCGCTTTTAGTCAGCCAGTGCGAGATGTGGCTGAGGTCTGTCAGATGGGATTGTCTTGTCAGATATTTTACAGCTATGTGGTTTATGTCTCATTACCATTGTTGGAAGCAGATATAGGAGCGAAAACAAAACCATTTGTGTTATAGCAGAAACAGAGGAGGTTCGTCACCGCCATTAGATACGATTCTGAGCCAGCTGCATCATTACTATCTCACTACGATCCATTTTAATATTATTATCACACTACGTTTGGTCTTAAAATTGGCCGTTTTAGGAACTTTGCTATAAGAATATGTGAATTTCCAAGAATGTGTTGAGTCCATTGCAACTTTCTAAATTTAGCTCTCCTAACAATACTAAGTAATGTTCATTACGAAGTTAGTTCCAAAGCATTTCTCGCAAATCAATCGATTCTTTGCCATGACACAGGGATCAGCAACCAATGGCACCCGTGCCAACCTAAATGAACTTCAAGTGGGAAGCCACGGAGAAAGAAACAATTGGCGATACTTCAGGTTCTCATGGCGGCGAGTATGAATGTGAATGTCTGCTGGGTTGTTACGCCATGTAGTTTGGCAGACGTTTACCGACTTTTCAGAGGTGCTTGGAGGTAGCAAACACCTCTGAAACATCGTTCATTATCTATCAGACCGTACGGCGTAACATCTTAGAACGGGAAATTTCTACAGTTTGACGCTTTAATGAATGTTACGGGCCAAGTTTTGCAAGAAAAGTTCTTGCAAAGCCTTGAGAGGTATTAAAACGTAAAATTCTCTTCAAGAACAAGAATGTGATGGTCGTGAGTGGTAATGGTGTTAAAATGGACGTCAGAGTGTCCCAAAAAGTTGTATAAACATTGCTGACGTATGTAATAGTTGAGTGTATATGTCTTTTTGAGACAACCTGTATATGATTTTAAATTAATTATTCATTAATCATTGTATCATTCTACTCTGTATAAGGCCTAGTATGAGCTACTGACGGCGTAGTTTAAATTCTGAGTTATTTTAATGCAGGTTATAAAATGTAGTGCATAGTTGTTTATTTGTATTTGAATGCAATATTATGAATGTAGGGTATGGGCTCTAACTTCCAAATTGTTTTAAACTCTGGAGCTGCGTATGGCATCAAAATGACAAGTATTTGGTGTACATAAATAAGTGCATTTGTCTTCTGTTCCGAAGTTGAGGTCTCGGGTGTTCTGGTGGGGATGGTGCGTGTCCCTAACCACCCAGTTCATCGGGGGCCCTTAGACAAATTGTAGCAATCTGACTGTGTTAGCGGAGTCAATCAAACGACGCTTGTTGAAATGGTGAAGTGGGGTGTGATTTTTATTTAAAAGCAACATCTTTTTATCAACATTCATACATAGCAATTGAAATGCAGGGATTTATTGACTGGGGTGGGGTGAGGGTTATAGCATGCTGGTGGGGCTATAAAAAACTTTCCATGTGCTGCTGTTTTACGAGCTCTTGAGCTCTGTTCCTGTCTGCAGCGTTTTGTCAACACTCGAGTAGGGAATTTTACGATCAGCCACAGGGTCGCACGGGTTAAAATGCACAGAATATTTCAACTCAGATTCGAAAGCATAATGATGGCCAGTAGAATTGCCTCTTTCACTTGTAAAAGCACGACAGAAGTCGTAAAACCTATGTATATATTAAAATATGTCAAAAATATAGAAGTATGTGTTGCCTGAGTAAAGTTAACTGCTCGTCATTTGCCTTTTTACTTTACTACGAATGACAAGGAACCCGGGGGTTCAACACCGTTATCACAAAAGCTCGTCAATGGTTGCAATGTGAAGTAGGTGAATGTAGTTCTCATCTTAACAAATTATTTAATTAACATGAATTTTTAAGTGTTCTTGAGCCAGCCCTGATCTGTTACGTCGTGTCATACATTATCTGATCTTTCTCAAATAGTAAGTGAAGACTACAAATTGTGAAGTTCTTTACGTAAATTTCTTCATTCGCTTGTTATTGACTCTTTTTTGCGTTAAAACATTCTCGTTACCACTTATTTTTTGAGGTAGGAAGTTGTTAACAATACGCAGTTTACTTCGATAAAATACAAAAAAATACTAATTAATGTCCAATTCGCGATGAACACTTATGGGAATTAAAGATAATACTAAACCAGATGGATTATGCAGTAACAAAAAGACATGTGTAAATGATTATCATGAATGGCGAGTGGGAAATTATTAGGAAGGAGACGGCCGTGAACTATTAAGTTTCGCTCCGGAGGAACTGAGGACAATCTTGAATATCTTGTCAATATATTTACTCTCCCGGCTGAGATTCGAACACAAGTCTTCAAGTGTTACCGCTCCATTTAACTGCAGAGCGCAGGTATGAACAACATTTTTGTACCGTGTTTGTACAAGAGCCCTCCAGATCACTCTACATATTTGCAGAAATAAACGGGTTTATGTGGGAATGAATTCAGCGTTCCTCAGTCTCTCAGGAAATATGCGCCTTCAGTAAATAAATGGGGTCGGTTTAGGTTGCGGACGGGGTAATGTCAGGGTAATGTTGCAGTCGTCTGCCAGTCGTGTTAACCCCACTAGGGGGACGCAGTAAATAAGCGCTTTAACTACCTTATGAAGACGGGGGTACACTTGCCCGTGATGAGTGAAAAATCCTGAATGACAAGTGGAGAATCCCAAGTAGTCTACTACACGTGAAGTCTGTTTTTGTCTTTCTCCCTTTCTGCCCTTTTGTTTCGGTCTTTCATCCATTCTACACGTGAAGTCTGTTTTTGTCTTTCTTCTTTTCTCCCTTTCTGCCCGTTTGTTTCGGTCTTTCATCCATTTTTTTTCTCTTTCCTTTGTTACGTTCATCTTCTCCTTTCTTTATTACTTTCTTTTGGTCTTTTACTGCTTTTTATTTGTTTTTGTTTCGTTCTTTCATCCATTTTTCTCTTTCCTCTGTTACTTTCATCTGTATTACTTTCTTTTATTCTTTCACTACTTTCCTTTCGTACGTGTTTCTTCGTTCCTTTCAGCTAACTTACCTGCAAATCCCCACAGACAAAATGCGTGTAAGTGGAATTGAAGAAGTTTCCTGTGCCCAGTCAAAACTCATTGACCGTCATAAAACATTTGAATAGTATTCACAGATGATGCATTTTAAAAATATTCCTTGTTACGTAAAACAGACTAAAATATTTAAATGAAGGAGAATGTTTCTTGCTTGCAGATGGAAACTTTGTTCCAATCGCGCTCTTATAAAGAAACGATTTGTCGGTTGTGATTTAGCAGTTTTGTCGCCGTCGAGGGTCAGCACCCTCTAGCCCAGGGGTCACTCTGGTGTCTTCACGGATCAAGTCGCGTTTCCGGTCTTGTAATCGCAATTGTCGCGAATGTTTGTACTTTGATTTTATTATCCGTGTCGAACTTAAAACTTCTAACATTTGATTTATATTGTTTGTTTAGATTCTGAAGGTCACTCTTTTCATGTCAACATTAATATTTGATATTATAGTCGAATCTATCGCTTCAAGGGTCCATCACCCCAAATGGAGTAACACAGACTGAGGCTGATACAGAGTAAAGTACTGAGAAGAATTTTTAACCCAAATTACAGAAGGAAGGAGTGGTTTATAAATTGATGAGTCATAAAATTTATTCCCTTGATCTTGTTGGAACGACCAAATATAGGGAATTAAAAAGTAAGATTTTACGGAATTTCCCAATGGCATAACGCCCACATCAAATTTTATCCAAATCCGTCCAGCGGTTCTCGAGTTGAATCATGCGGACAGACAGACAGACTTTACCAGCCCTATATGCTTTAATTTTATACACATAGTGCAAAGAACGCGTAAAAGACACATTATTAATGATGTCTTTTTTGGCAGTGCATGCCGCTTTGAGAAATTGTTCGTTCGACTTAGTGAAGAATGTCAGATTAATTTCTAGGACGCGTCTGATAAAAACTTGGAATGATATGCAAATAATAGCAACACAAATTAAAGCTCATGTAGAGATACTGACCAAGCTAAGGCACAGAAATAAACTGGCAAATAATGACTGATTTTATTGAAGAAAATTATTGAGCAATACGCCTTTGTGATTCTCCTTAAAATATTACCCAAAGTTGATACAATTTTTAATAAATTGCCTTTATTTGTAACACTGCGGCCCGTAAGTCGATAATCAAAGGTAAATGCAGTCTCAGTTTTTGAAGAGGTTGAGAACTCCTGTTTTAGGGCAGGTAAGGATAAGGAAAAAAATCTCAGTGATAAACATTTCCCGAATAAAATATCTTCTTAATGTATTTAAGAATGTAATACTTCCTGACTATGACAATTAAAACGGATCTGGTTAAAGACTGGAGTATGGGAACAACTTTTAGGGTGACCAAATAATTAAGAATGAGATCTGTGGGAAACAAAAAGATTATACAAAATTTTGATTCGAAACCTTAACAGAAAGTGATTGCAGGAGATTGAGGTATAGATAAAAAGTTGATTGTTAAAATCTGTCTTTCAGAAATTACATGCGAAGGGGCGCGCTAGATACAGCTCTCTTGCATAGGGTGCATTTGCGGTATTTTGTTGATACGGTGACGAACGTTTCGCCCGTTTCAAGTAAGGTCGTGACTTTGAAGACCCCCTGCCTAAAATGTACTACTCAGGATGACCGTGTGACGTGGAGTTGGTTGGCCATTGTGGCTTGGATCATCTTAACCTCCATGTCTGACACTAAAACCCAGAGTTGAACTAGCGTCGTTAAGTAACCCTGTTTTCATATTTTTTATTCATATACAAAAATAGTAACGCTGTACAGTTGACATTTTGCATAATTTTTTTCATCACTTAAATTTAATTAGGTTACATGGCATGTATATTATTGTTATCTGTTAATCTGATTTCTGGACAGGAAATATGAATGACTACGCGTTGTGTTAGTTGCCGAATTCCGGGAACTGTAATCCATATACGAACTTCTGTTTTCAGTAACAACAACTTAAGTGACTTAGTACTTAAGTCACTTAGTAATGAACCCATAAGTGACGTTAAATTTGGGTGTGATTTTTACTGTTCCCTTCAAAATCTGTTATCGTCCCGTCTCCAGTCGACAGATATGAAGATTAAAATTTATTATTTTATACGACCCGTTCTTCAATGCCTGAGCACTGCGGGTCCCAACTTTTCGTTGGTTTGATCTATAGACATTTTGGTAGGACTCCTTGGACGAGGGATCGGCCCGTCGCAAGGCCTCTACCTGTGCACAGGACAGCACAACACAGAAAAACGCGGACAAACATCCATGGCTTGAGTGGGATTCGAACCCACAGTCCCAGCGACCACGCGGCCACTGAGACGCACAGATTAAAATTAGCATATGAAAACTATAATTTTACTTGTTGTATAAGCGTTTTCTATGACCAGTCTATGGGCTATTTATTCTAATACTGTCAATCTGTATGATGAAAAATACTTACGTCATATCAAAATACAATTTCTTAATGATGTATTTATTTGGAAGTGCCTGTCGTGAGCAATTGTTCAATTTAAGTCAGATCAAAAACTAGGAAAAATTTCAACGACATACGTTAAACCTCATATTGAAAGTTTGGTCAAGGTAAGGTAGTAGTGAATTAAAATAACCAAGTAATGAGTAATTTTGTTGAAGATAACTATTGAGTAATATGTGAACCTGTGTGCCGAAATCAATTAGTATTTTATTTATTTAGTGTTCTGTCTGACGACAGGTCCATATGAACAGGATCCTTCCATCCTTTTCTCGGACTGGGACCTGTTCATATACGTTCTTGGCAGATGATCCAGAAGTGGTTTGCCATTGCCTTCTTCTGTGTGTGAATGGAGTAATTGTTGGGATGCCACGGAGGAAAACTCCGTGTTGCCTAGATCACGTTTAATAAATTGCTATGAAATTTAAATAAAATTGTTCTCATTTGTAACATTGCTGCCCGCGAATCGATAAGCAATGGTAAATGCAGTCCCGGTTTTGTAAAAGGTTTGAAATCCCCGCTCTAAGAGAAAACAAACAGAGTTTGTCTGGGATTAACCCACATCTCCTTTGGATATAACAGGAAACCAAATATTGATATATGCTTATGAATCCTGCATGTAGAAATATCACAAAATACTTACATAATCTGTTGCTGTTGGCAAAGAAAAAGAAGAGAGGAATATTCTCACATATTAATGATTGACATTTATATCAGCGGTAGGTAAGAGAATGGCTGGAAAGGCGAGGTGATGGCAGGGTGGAGTCTTGGTAGTTTATACGTTATAAAACTTCGCCTGCTCTGTGGGAACTCTGAACGAACGACTCACCCACAGAGCTCTTCGCTGTATTTCTTCACGTAATCTTATCACTCCTGCTTTAGTCTCCTGTTTTCCTCTTTTCGAACATTAGAAAATTCCCACGATACATACATATCTTATGTTCCTGTGTATAGTTGCTCAATAATTTAGTTCCAACAGTAGTCTGATAATGATAAGATTTGGGCTTGTGAAATAGGGAATTTGAGGGTTAAATCATTTTTCAGAAGTAACACAGCAACGAAGAAAATTATATGAATTGGAGATAAATAATAAAAGGTGACATTTCGGATTCCATGGATGCGATTATGAAGTTGACTGCCTGCTGCCTCCATCTTCAGGGCGATGTGTCTGACCTGACGATGGAGACAGCAAGCACTTCTGAAACGTCGGTAAATTTCTACCGCAACATTCTATAAGACACCCACCTAAATAATGAGGGTACATTTCGGAAAATGTTATGGTGATCAAGTCATTGCGAATTGGATCGGTTGTACATGTAGAAAGCATAAGGGTTGACAATTGTGAAAAGAATTCGGTTGGAAAACCTGAGAATAAGAAACACCTAATAGGATGTTTAAGAAAACAGAGTAAACAGAATTAATCTGTTTCTGGGCTGATGTGGACATAGTAAAATACAGGGAATTGCGTGATCATATGAGAAATTATCAAACGGCCATTGGAAACAAGTTATTTGGCCAATATAATAATACTTTATGAATACTAATGTAAATGCAGCACGCATAGTTTAATGCAAGATACATAATTATTTTAGGAATAACTTAAGGTGCAATTTAAGGACACCAAGACACAGATAGGAGAAAAGAAACTGGATCTTTGGAAAGTAGGGTTCAAAGGTGTGGACTAATTTTACATGGCTTAAGATATGACATATTTGTGGGATTCTGTTAACACTGTAATGAACGAAGATGACTGGCTTCTGAGTTGATTATGGAGACAGTAAGCAATTCTGAAACGTCGGTAAGCTTCTACCAGACTACACAGCGCAACAAGACAGAAGACATTTTAATAGTCGTTGCAGTAAGAACCTGAAATCCATTTGTAATGGACCTTCGGGTTCTAATAAGGCGGAAGGTGGTAGTAGCAGTAGTAGCAGTAGTAGTAGTAGTAGTAGTAGTAGTAGTAGTAGCAGCAGCTGCAGCTGAAGGCAGCCAATACGTTTCTAGGTCTATGACCGATCCTGGCGCAATTCGTAATCTGTCAACGCGAGGTAAAATAATCAGTTTATTTCACATTAGTAAACATTGGGGCGAATTTTATGTCAATAGAAAATATATTTGCCAAGTTTTTTCTGAGAAGATTTTCTTGGGAGAACACATGTGCTAAAAGACTGGACAGAGATAAGGATTTGCTCTGCAATGATTACATTTCCCATGCAATTTCCGCCCAAGTTCACGCACTGCAGTGATGTGAGTAAATTTAGATAATGTTCCTTTCTCGCTTTCTAAATCGCATTAATCATATTTTTGTATTTGCCTTGTTCCAATTTCATTAAATATTTGTAAAACAGTATAATATTAATGGCTTAAACTTCCCGTGAGATTTTATAACCAAGGCAGGGACTTACATATCTATTTGCATCAAAAAATAAGAGTCTATTTGGAAGAAGAATTTGGTAAATTGACAAGAACTGGTCTATAATTTAAAACTGAAGAAATTGACTGATGCAGTGTTGAAACTGCACTATTAAATTTTTTCCACTCGGATTAAATTTTTAATATTCGGTTTTTAATTGTTACTAATTACACATTAATAACTGTAACATGTACGAAGGAAGCTAGATCACAAGAGAATAATTATATTATCAGCGTAATACGTAGGCAAAAAACAACCCTGCTCACTCACTCGGCCAGTGCTGCAATTATTGAACTTGTAAATAATTTCCTTCTTTTTTTAACCCGAGTCTCTAGAACACATTTTAGTGATTTACTTCAATTCACAGCCATTTTTACTAAATGGTCTCTGCTTCTCACTTAATTTATAATTTCTCCCATCATAACATCTAGTCTCTGCTACATTCAAAATGTCATTCCCTGGAAATATTTGGTACAAGAAATGGGTTTCTAAAATATTTATTTTTGATACAAAATTGTTACAATATTAAGTCGCTCGCTTGTGTTCACGAGCAAATATTATTTTTACAAAATAAAATTCTCTTAACAATTATAATAACTGTGACCTATAAAAGAGATTATTAGCACTAATACATCACTACGTTTCAAACATACTGAAATAAACGTGATTACAAATAAATATGCAACACTTGTATCAGTAGCATTTAACATAATCAGATCAAGATTTTCTTCCAGCTCATTTAATTAATTATTGGTAAAAATATGTAAATTTATAAAAATTGTCAGTAGTTCGAGCTGACCTAAAAATAGTACAATGAGGTTTCCTCGGGCTATCAGCCGTATGAAAATGGCGTTGTAATATCTGACCTAAAAATAGTACAATGAGGTTTTCTCGGGCTATCAACAGTATGAAAATGGCGTTGTAATACGTTTTGAACAGCCTCGGACAAGTTTCATGATAACATCTATCTTATACATCTGATCGCCCGAGATTTCATTGCGTTCAATTGCCATGAATGATGGCTAATAGCATTTACTTTAAAAGTTTTATTACCACAATAGAATTAATAGTAAATCCTTAAGACACATTGGTGATGGATTTTGCTACTGACATGATGCTTATATCATACGAAAATACATTAAATGTACTTTTACAGTAAACAACATTTTTATTTAATTATTTCGAATATTTATATACAAATATTAACAAAACTTTATATGAGAACGATCACTAATACACTTGAGAACTGGCCAACACATTTGAAGCTTTTAATTATTGATTCGGTACTCAATTGTGTTTTTAGAGCTATTTTATAATCTAGTTATTGAATAACTATCTTCATGAAATGTACATTGGGCTTACGTGTCAATTACCTCTGACATATGAGTCTCTTGTTTTTAATAATTTTGATTGAAGAATTAGTGACGTGTTTCTTGGATTAGCCAAAATATGAAAACTATTTTAAGACGTGATTTACAAAATATGAGATTCGTATGTATAATAAAAACCATATAAGTTAAATGAAAGCTCAACAAGAAGAGTAAAAAATATGTATAAAAAAGGTCAGCATTCTTAAGGGTCCTAAATATATGATAGTTACAGGATTCAGATCCTGTATATTATGTACTGCATATTTTGAAATATTAGTCTCATAAAGAAATATTTAAGTATTGCTTGTACTAGCCATTACGTCAAAAATCTTCGAGACAAATTACACGAAATATTGGATTTATATAGTACAAACCACGTAAGTTGTATTCAAAATGTCAACAATCTTAAGGATATTAAATATATGATGCGTTACGAGATTCAAATCGTGTATATTATGTATTCTGTATTTTGAAATATTGCATATTCGATGCAATTAATCAAAAGTATTTTCATTTATACTATCCGTAGCCCTATAAAAAGCCATTTATGATTTTCTTTTGGAAATATTTGAAAATTTAGATAGATTTATTTGTGATTAAGTGGACCAATTCTAGAAAATGTATATTCTCTCAAATCCGATTAATATATATAGAAATACATAAACAATTTTTAAACGTAAATTGAAAGAAAGCGATTATGAGCTCTGATGTAATATTCATCAAAATCACAAGTTATAAGGTGAAATACGAGAAATTCGATTGTTTAATTTTAATGTTGACACTATAGTAATTGAGTGTTAACTCAAAATTTCAACGTAATTTTTATCACAAATCAACATTAGAATTTTTTTCATAATATGATTTGACTCGATGTGTTTTAATTGTGGAAAGTATCAAAATTTTCATTGCATTCTGATTTGACATTGTTACATCCAATGTACGACGTTTTAAATGAATAATGAAAGCTGTTTGAATCATTACACAGCTATGAGATTCATGTATCTTATTTTCAGAATGTAGGAATTAATGTTTAAAAAAAAACTTGACCAAATTTTGGGACGCTTCCATTATATCCCACTTTATTGTTGTTCAAAACACGACTCTTTTGTTTGTCCAGTGTAATATTTAAAATTCAATTCTATTTTGTTTTGACTTGTCATCCGCAGTACGCGCTCCACACGCTGCACATCATCACACTTATGTTCACTTTCAGCAGGCCCGTGTTCTGTTTATGTTGAAAGCAAAACGAAGACCCACTAGAGGGATATTAAAACCCTTTGCCTTAGACTTACTTCTTCTCTTTCTTTCTTTATTTCAAGTCTAATTGCTCTCTTCCCTACTTTCCTTTCTGTGTGGAATGTGATGGTGACGTCAGAGCAATGGCGGCGGTCTGTTTTATGTACAGACCCGATCCCGAACGACATACAGTCTTAGCAAAAACAAAACAACAACAGCCCTATCACTGGATCTATAGTTTGTATAAGAGCTCCATTACTGACTTTCGAAATAAGTAATGTCTAGTTGCATCCTAAAACTGAGTTAAATAGCTTGTTAACTAATATTTAGCGCAGTCTATTCCAGTTAGAATGATAATTATCGTGTCGTATTAAAGCAAAATCTGTTAGTTTGATTTATTTTGATGGTTATTTTATCGCTGTGGGTTTAAAACTTCAGGGGACTCTCCCATTAAACAGTTTCTTGTGAAATCACGAGGTAAAGTTTTAACCTAAGTTTAAAGGTGTTCGCCTTATTTTAACTTGTTCAGATTGTTTCCGTGTAATATTGTGTCATTGCTGTGAAATTTCCATTGAATATTTTGTATCAGACTGTCATATTTATTTTCATCACTTGCTACCATAATGTTATTATTTATTATTTAACATATAGATCCAGTTCTTTGTATTAGCATTTGATATGTAGATAGATTGTAAGAATGGTTTATACATCGCTGATATTTTAATGAATGTCCTTAAATGGCGTAAAATTTAAACCCGAACTAGCTGGCTGACCGGCTAGTTGGTTACAGCTGGCTAACAATCCGGTTTACAGTGCTTCGATATGTGTAGTATGACTGAACCACAGAAGTAAGACAATTGTTTTTTTGTTTTTAGACTGGCTAACAATCCGGTTTACAGTGCTTTGATATGTGTAGTATGACTGGACCACAGAAGTAAGACAATTGTTTTTTGTTTTTCGCTTTTCAAACTGTTCACTGAGCTAATACAGTTAACATAAACGCTCTGCCCCTGACACGAAACAAATCCCTAAGAAAATTTAAGTTATTTTAATGTAACACATTATTAGAATTTTAGGACTTAGGCCGACCGTGGACAGGAAAGTGATTCCCGTGTAATGCTGAATATATCTCGTCAGTTTGTAAGCGCTGTCCGGTGTTAAGACACAGAGCCCTTCGTACTGCGACATTGTACCGAAAGAACGGGATGGCAGTTGTTGCATTAAGAGCCCTGACATTTTCTGTGGATTTCTAGAAGCTATGAAATACATATAACTTTCGTCGTCTGCCCGTAACTAATTTGGAATCCAGCATACGTGTTATCGTCATCATCAGAACAAATAAGTGTACTTGAAAATAAATTTTATTTGGTGTTTGTTGAGTTGGTTTATTTATATCACCTGAACTGACTTACGGTAAATATGAAAAAATCAGTATAAGTCAAAGCTGTTTGTTATCTTTTTAACTGCAGCTAATGCTTTTTAAAGAAAAGAGAACATATTACAGACACTTGAATTTTTTGTTTTTTCAAGTGGTACACGTCCTTTCTACTTGTGAAGTCTTATGACGCAATATGTGTACTTAACACATACACTTTAGACCACCCCGGTAGTGCACGCCATCTTGTTTCAGGCACACGTTAACATGGCGCAAGTTGTACAGGCTTGGAAGTAAGTTTATAAATATTCGTACATATTCATATAATAAGCCCAAACAATTTTTGATCTGAAATAAGTTTATTTAAATATGAAATATCAAATTAATTTTGAATACCGTTACTGTTGTAAACAAAATTCCTATGTACATTAACACCTCGTTTTGTGAAAGGGACATATTTATATATAAAAAAAATTCCAATGAACGTAGAGCGAGTACGGATTAGAGATTCTGTGATATTAGATAATGCATATATAAAATAAACCCGAAGAATGTACATTGCACGTTTGTATTTATTATAAAAGCTAAATAACTTTTACTCGGATACCAACTCCTTAGCCAAGTGCTGTCGAGCACCTTATGGGGCGGAGACCCTTGGATAAGGGTAGTGCAATGTTGGAATGATAATTAGCATGGAAAAAAAATAAAAAAAAAAAACTCGGAGTATAATATGCTCCAGTGCTACTTTGTCCACGCGGAATCGAAACAGGTTGTCCGCACTGAAGTCAGAGTCTAGCATCTAGTGTCTAGAGTCTAACTGCCTGAGCTATGGCAGCACCTTGCCTGTTTAGAGTTAACTGTAATAAATTTTAAATAAACAATACTAATTAAAACAATTAAGACGAAATACAAAATTGAATAGTAAGGGCTTCATGCGTAGCCTACCGAAAAGAGGCATTAATGTTTTAAATTTAATTAAAGGAATAATTCTGTTTGTTTTGGGAGGTCACCTTGCTCAGTTAAGTGACTAATTAACATTAATTGTTACTTATTTTGTTTTCTCTGCTTGTTGCGTACTAACTTGAGGCGGTACTAACCATCTCTGTGGCCATGACAAGTGTAATGACTTACATACCAACAAATATTCCGGCTAGTAAAATTACGAAAAACAAAACAAAACTTTCATGGAATATGTGTATCTATCAAAGTAGTAAGAACACAGGTTAGCCCTCTCATTTCGTTCCCAAGTTGTTTGACGCTGCTATATCAGGTGACGATATCTTCTTAGTCAAATACATTTTGCTGTCTGGTTGATCTAACCAAGCCGCCCAGCAAAAGTTCTTGTAATTTTTCATGTTGAATCTGATAGTAGGCCCGTATTTTAAAAATACTTTAAAAAGTTGTGACACTGCCCATTGCCTGAAATGTGTTTAGTATACATTTTGTTGGTCCAGAAGGGAAGTTCAAAATTAGTGTTTTGAGGGTTCGATCCAGATC
>NW_019059777.1:606230-627004 GCF_000696155.1 Zootermopsis nevadensis | reverse complement strand
TCGACTTAAGTGGCTCTTGTATTTTCTGAGTTTACTCAGCCTGCACAGACCCAGCTACTTTTTAAATACTTTTCTTTAAATATTTCACAGTTTATCTTCAACAGTTATGAACCAACTCGGCTCGGTGTATTCCAAGCTGTTGAAAAGACGTTTAATAACGAGAGGAAAGTTATACATACACTAATGCCTGGAGATTTAAGAAATCGCTATTTTGCCAATGCCATATCGATATCCCTGAGCTAAGATATCGATAATCGGATTCGATATGGTCTTTAACCAATATTTTAAGAAAAATTAATAAATTGTGAATTCCTTGGTGGCAAAAAATAATGTTAGTACTCGATAATTTAAGACTAATTGATTAAAATAGTTTTTGTCATGGCTTAATAAGAATAATCTACTTGTGATATATTTCCAAGACCCGTCATTCTTGACTGTACGAGTGCGCTGTTCGTGCGATGAATAAGAAATTGAATTAAGTTCTGACGTTGGAGAGTCTGGTATTTAGAAATACAAATGAGACTATTTTGGCGCTTAGGGTGGCGTCTGGCGGAGTCAAGCGGTTGGCTGTGTGTCGGTATGTTTGGCAGTAATCTGGCTTCAGTCGCCGTAAAGATATTTTCACATTTAATTGAACACTTTATGAAGGAATTACATAAATATTGTACTTTCAATGTGATTTGCTAAGACATTGCCGCAATAAATTGTATTAATCTTTAACACAAAAACGGCCCATTGCCGTCAAATTTGTTGGGTCATACTATGTAAATGATGATGATGATGATAATTTTAAAACGTTTTAAATCGTTCTCTGCCTGACTATGATAAACGTATCAAAATATATCGGTTTTATGATCGATTTTTTATCGACAACTTACTGATGGAGCTATATCGGTTTTATGATCGATTTTTTATCGACGACTTACTGATGGAGTATTTCTCGACCATAAATACACTATATGTTTCTGCTCTTGCGAAGGAATGGCTTTCCAACTGTGATACACACCTGCCGAATCCGTGCGGGATGCAGCCCTTATCTTGTTCAAACTCGACACTCCCTCCTCCATCCCTTGCTTATGGTAACACCGTGTCCCCCCCTATTCGAATGCAAAATATATAAGAAGATTCAGTCTGTGCAGGGGTCAATAACATTTTACGCAAATGGACCACCTGATCAATAAATTTCATGCTCGCAGGCCGGACTAAAAAGGTCAACATTTCAAATATACGCACCCAATATACAAATCTAGGTTATTTTCTTATTAAGACGTGGTACAATGATTTGGGTAAATCACGATTTTCCTGAAAATTTACCGATATAAATTCTAACTTATTTTTTTATGGGGCATGAATCTAAAAAATCATAGGCCTTTACTAAAATCGATTTCTGCTACATTGAAGATCACGCACAATCGTATATACTTGATATGTCGCATTTTTAAGTCCTCAACGCCCACATTATTACGGTTAATAAAAAAAATACAAATACTTAAAAAGGCCTATCGCAGGCCCTGGTGTCGAGTTAAATAGTTCCCCCAGCCGCATACAGCCCGCGGGACATAGGCCTGGTCTAGAATTTGTGGCCTGGTTGTCATGTTGATAAGATAATATTAAACATAATTTATTAATATACTCTTTATTCCTGATTTTATTTTTTATTTGCATATTTCTTTACTACTTTGTTTCTTGGTCGGGTATAGGGTTTGGTAGTGGGCTTTTGTGAATATGGTAATGAACATTTTTGATTTTAAATAAGGTCCGGAAATTCTTAATCATCAGAGCGACTAGTAGGTCCTCAATAAATACCTCTCGCACTGGGACAGCTTTATCTTCGTTACTTTTTCAGTTTCGTTTGTTTCTACACTCCTTCCATTCTTTCTTTTGTATTCCTTCACTCATCTCATCCTTTTCAATAATATTAGGTGAAGTCATGAAGCTTCTCATTATATAATTTCCTTTCGGGTTCTTTACCACATCTGAGAGCAGTCTTGCCACGGTGGGTGTGTCGGTAAAAGTCAGGAAGAATCTGAATGTTCTGCGTCATTTGCCTTTACTCTAACACAATCAAACGTTAATTGCTTGGATTGACGCAGCTTGGGAAAGTCAGCTTACACTGGACGCGTGTTCAGTGATACCGCCTGCTTCGCTTTGCGCGGGAACCTAACCGACAGGCTTTTGTTAATTTACCGTGCTCAACAGGGGTGTCACAACTCCGGCCTCCTGTGTCAGCAAATAGACACAAGACTACGGAGGTCACGTATATTTGTGAATCGCCTGGGGAAAATAAATTATCTTGAAAGCCAAGACCTCATTTTGAGCCATTTGCTACACAGATATTCCCTCCTACGCGTTTTATTTTTCTTATAACCCTACAATACATGAAGACGACTGTCTTCTGAAATGTTGAGTTCGCCCTGATGATGGAGGCAATGAAAGCTCTGAAACGTCGTGAAAATAATACCAAACTACAAGGCGCTACAACCCAGAAGTCAGACATTTTGATATAATTGTCTCAGTGCTACACAGTTTCACAAATATTTTTTCTATAACTAAAACCTACTCTCTCCTTCCACATTCCCACTTACATCTTGCAAAAATTTGTTCTATAATTTACATCAATTTTTGTACAAGTATTGCTTTGTATTCCTTAACTCAACAACGTCTGTACATTTTATAATTCTTTTATAACATATTTCATCGTTAATAATAAACCATTTTATATAATATAAATTGTTTTTTCTCCCTCCTCGTTACGAAACATTTTAATATAACATGTAAAATACACCCTTACACAGGGGACGTACCCTGTTCTCAAATTCTTCCTTAATCCCTCAGCTTCCAGCCCTTCCATGTATAAAAACCTGTGTTTAAAATATTAATGAACTGTTTCTTACCTCTAATATCAACAAAGGGATTATAGTATTCTGTACCACTTTGTCTTTTCAATAGTTTAGTTTAAGAATAGCGCTTCTAGCTTGTATTCTGTGAAGACACAATTCGAATCCAGACGATGTACAGACATCTTACTTTTCGTCAATTGTCTACGGGATACATTGTTTGTACAATGAAATAAATCAACGAACCCCTTCAACTGCGGCCATTTATAAGTCACCGTGCAACACGCCCCTCGCCTCTCATTTAAAGCTAAATAACTTATTCAGATGATAAACATAGTTAAAGAACCTAGGACTTAACAACTCAATTTTACGCCAGGGAAATCATTCTTTTTTTTTGTAGCGATATTTGTCAGCTACCTGGGTTATATTAGTTGCGAAAGAGAGATACCTGGGTTATATTAGTTGCGAAAGAGGGACTACATCAGTACACAATCAGTGTAATGTCTGCTCTATTTATGTGCACGTTTTAAAAATACTCCTGAGGGAAGTCATTTTCTTAAGTATTATTAACACCAGTCTTGGCTTGTGTAATTTACTCTGTAAATAGTGGCGTTAGTATGCTCATGTCTTGGCAGTGATATATACAGGTAGCCTAATATAGTGTCGTTAAATAATCGACCACAGTAAGTGTGTATGATTGAATTGTTTCCTGTAGTTGTGGCATCCCTGCGTCGAACTAGTGAATGCTCGTAGAATGTTAGGTGAATGTGAAAGTAGATGTCTCATGTAACAATTTCTTTATTAATGCTGTACCTTCACTGCTCTAATTCCTCGCTTCGCAGAACCTGAATAGGTTCCGCTATTAGCCTATCGCTTCTTTCAAAATTTCCTCTTCCCATCACGTGCCGAACGTCGTGGCCGAGCACTAATTTTTTTTTTCGAGAAGTCCCGGCTTCAAATCTCAACCCGGACACCGGCTATTTCGACTGAGGTTGTACTTTTCCTCAGTCCCTTCAGGTAAATTTTGGATTAATAACTCAAATTTGGTCACGACGAAGTTTTCCGTATCTTTTTCAATTCGTTATTTATTAATGATATTATCATTCGACGCTAATAGGCAGTGCTAATGACATCGTCGTTACACGAAGCATAAAATCCATCACTGTGTGAACAAGTACAGACTAAGAAGTCTATGGATTGGATGAAGAGGCAATATTTAAATTTTTTTAATTAGGCAAGGCATGGTGTGTATTTTGATAAATCAATTAGCTTATGCACGCACCACGTAGCACACATGGGACAGATGAGAGGAAACATATGTTACATCGAAAATCCTGAAAGGAACATGGAAGACTTGGATACGGGAAGACTTTAAAATGGATGTTGACGAAACAGTGTGTGTGAGTTGTATGGAGTCAGCTGACCCGGGATAGCAACCATCAGCGGACTCTTGTGAACACGGTCAATATTCAGATTACATTTGATTAACAAAAAGACTATCAGTTTTTGAAAGAAAGACTGTGTTTGACAGAGTTAGTTGAAACAATGTCATTAAATGTCTTTCGAAACAAAAGGATGTTGCAATCACAAGCTTAGACAAGTGAGAATAACTCTAACAGATGAGCTGTGATAGGAATTTGTAAAGAACGGAAAAGTACTTTTAACCTTGTGAGCTGTTGCAGTCGTAGTGTGGAGTTTCGCACGCGCAGCAGCCATGTTGCGACACGTCACATGCATGTGCTCTACATGGCGGCTGTGAGGAGAGTATAGAGTTCTGCATGGAAGTGTGGATGGTTGGCAGTCTTTACAAATGCTCCAGCCCGAATGTAGGAACACAGAGAATTTTTGCTTTGTACCAACTATCTAACAATCCATCTATATCGGCTAGCAAAATAAGTAATAAGCCAGAAGACAGCAATTTTCAGACTCACAGCCGTGAAAACCTCAAATACCACAACTAATAAGTCAATTGAATATCTTATTAAAATAGCTAGGTAGCTAACTACAAGGCACACCCAAAAGCAATCACCTATGATTGTCCCAACCTCCCTTGTTACTAGGCCGCTGCTCTCCCTACCTGCGAAGAAGCTCTGCAGGTTCGAACACGATGTATTCATAAGCAGAATGTGTGTTCATTCTCGAATGTTACTTTTCTGATAAAGAAGCACCCAATAAGACGACAATACACCGATTGGTAACAAATTCTGATTGACCAACAAGACAACTGAAACTACGGGTGTACCGATGTGACTCAGTGCATCAGCTACAAAAACTGAAAACGGATGCAAGAATTCAGTATTACCATTGGTTTCGACATTTTACGGTTACGGTTAACAAACAAACTCAGTAAGTTATTAACATATCTGCAATCCGTTGTTAACATTGAATTTAAGGACAAAATAAACAAGTTGAAATGTCATCACTTTTGTCTGTGTGTGGAAGATTAAAAACATAGTTGGTCATCTCAATTATTTATTTTAATCCGTCTGATCACAATATAATTTTTTATTTAAAATTTCTTATAATTAAGATAATAAAATATCATTCATGTTCCATATCGATTGATCGATTTACATTTCGGAACATTTACACAACATGTTTCGGTTTTTATAAAACCATCATCAGGTGTAAAATATATCTAAGAACTTAAAACTCAATTATGATTTCTGTAGTTTTTTGGTGATGTTTCATTACGTTTGTTTTTCCATTTTTGGGCGAAGGTGTTGTTTTTCTTAAATGTTATTAGATGTACATATCGGCCAAAGATGTAGGAGTGAGTGTCCCGATATTTCCGAAATGTAAATCGATCAATCGATATGGAACATGAATGATATTTTATTATCTTAATTATAAGAAATTTTAAATAAAATTATATTGTGATCAGACGGATTAAAATAAATAATTGATATAATATTCACAATATGACGCAATTACACTATCTTATAGTTGGTTATGTAAAATAATTATCCCGTTTTGTAGTCTCACATTATAAGGCTAGAAACGTTATAAGATGTTGTCAAGAAGTGATGTGTAGCTGCTAATTAAACTAATCCCATGGAATAGAGTGACTGAGAACCTGACGTGCGTTCATGAAATTAAGAAATTTCTCGTCTTATATGAAATCGAATGAGCATCACCCTTTTTACAAGATCCCGCCAGTGAATCCTATCTTGAGCCATATGAATCCACCCCACACCCACACATGTGGATGTCAGCGCCAGCGTTAATATCCAAATTCGCTTGTTGTCGTGTAATCTGAAAGGATTACAGAGGCAGGAACTCAGAAATTTTTTTCTTTGTTATTGATAAAGTTGTTTGCCCGTGGGGGTGGCCATATCTACGCCTCGCACAGCTGTGAACACTTCCTTTTCTTGTTGATTCCTGTTAAAGAAAACTAACAGGATGTTGTTTTTATAACCGTCTGGGGACGGGAGTCTTCCACAACCAGGTGAAACCCGTGCAGAACCAGAGATATCTTGTTCAATTGAGGCGACGTAACTTCCTGCCTTTGAGGTAACTGTTATGGAGTCGGTCGTAAAGCGTTAAGTGGCGATGGAACAAACAAGGAAGGAGGAATGAGCGAGAAGAAGGAAGAAGGCAAGGACAAAAGAGCGAGGAACAACCAAAGAATGAAAGGAAGGAAGAAAAACACAGATCAGAAACAAAGAAAGGGAGAAAAAAGTGAAAAAATATAGAAAGAGATGAAAAATGAACGACATGAAAAATGTAGCGAAAGAAGACGGCTGTTCAAAAAAATATATACCCACCTCAAGTCGCTTGTGCGTAAAGGACTTAAGCAGCATCAATTACAACTGCGACATTTGATATAAAAAAGGTAAAGCTATCCTGTTACGCCTCATGTCGGCGATCAGGGGAGTGGAGGTTTAGCTCCTACTCATTCTCAACCTCGGTACTAGATGAGGGTGAGTGGTCAACATCACACCCTGTCCGCGCTTTATCCTATTTCTCCTTCTTTATCACGCCGTCTCTTTACAGGAGGTTGGCGACACTTTATGAACAGGATCCTTCCATCCTTTTCTCTTCTTGGACTGGGACCTGTTCATATACGTTATTGGCAGATGGTCCAGAAGTGGTTTGCCATTGCCTTCTTCTGTGTGTGCATGGAGTAATTGTTGGGATGCCACGGAGAAACCGGGGAAGCCCCCGGAGGAAAACTCCGTGTTGCCTAGACCACGGCCTTGCCCAACACAAGTTATAAATTTGGGCGTTTGACGTAAAGAAGGATAAATATAAAAACTGAACGCGAACACACAATTCAATCCAGCCCCACATTCTCAACATTTTCCACAGAATTAATGCTTTTGTAGCTGGTGCCAGGGTAAAAGCCTATAAGTTAGAAAAGTTAATTAAATTATAAATAATTTATCGATTTATTAAAGAATTATGTAAATATTATGAATTGTATACATGACTTAAGGCTTTGGAAAAATTGAAATTAATATAAAATACAGGCTGTAAATAGTAATTATATTTCGGTTGTAATATTTGGAATTACATTCCTTTACCCTGACACCCACCGGCTGTAATCCTCGGTCTCTTGACGATTTGAGATTTGTTCATTCTCTCCCCGCCTAATCCTCATTGTGAGATTTCAGGTTCTCAGGGCGACGAATATGAAATTAATAGCCATCTGGGTTATTGGCTGTGCAGTCTCGTAAAAGTTAACTGACGTTTCAGAGGTGTTTGCCGCCTCTCATCGCCCTGATGATGGAGGCAAAAAAAAGCACGTCAGTAAACTTCTATCAGACTACATGGCGCAACAACTCAGAAGAGTCAGCCATCTTCACTAATAATGCACATTTTTCAACCAAATAAGTTTAAAAATTTAATCTCCTGTAAATAAATCATCCTTGTAGCGCAGTGTAGTCTGGTAGAAGTTTACAAGCGTTTAAGAGGACCTTCCTGTCTTCATCATCAGGGTAATGAGTCACCACTGTTAAAACCTAAAACCCTGCCAGTCACTTTGTTGATACGCCTTTCTGGTATGATGCCGTCCATGTTATAATTTTGTCTTGTATTTTAGTGACGATACATGAACATATACGAGTACTCATTTTTTCTTTCCCACATTTCTCGTCTCGTTTTAATTTGTCTTGAGCAAAGGACATGTTTCCCTATGGTCTCGTATTGTTAGAGGTAGGCCTGGGGTCTTGGCATTGCTTTCAGAATGTTAAGTGGTCGGAGCCACAGTCTGTGATAATCGGCTTAGGAATTTGTGTCGAGTCTCTCTCTAGTGGGTAATTAAAGAGTCAGACGTGGCGTCGGGAAGTGCAGCCTTGCCTGTTTTTAATTTTAAACAGTTGTTTTAGCTTCCAGAAAATCGTCATCCGGGTTGATGGAATTTTCAGATTGAAACGGTTTAATATCTGTCAACAACTCGATTCGGGGTGACGGTTTATTATTACGAATAAAACATAATGGTGTCTTTGTATTCCAAGCGTAGGGAATTATCTGAAACGGAAACCTAAGTTAATTTTGAAAATGTGGTCTTATGAGTGTGGAGCTGAAACCGATGTAAAACTATTTCCAATATCGGAAAACTTTAATTGAGAATGCATATGGAAAACTCACTGTATTCCAGTACGAACTGCATGTTTCTAATCTTGTTTTATTGATTGTACTCGCCGTGAAAGTCTCAAATACTATATTGTTTTATTTTGTTCTTGCAGTATCTCGTTCTCGGCCTATGTGAAATCTGAATGTTAAAATTTAGCTCCAAAAATGCAATTAACATAGACAGTGCTCCTGTTAAAATATAAACAAAGTACCTCCCAAACAAAGGCCAGACGAATTACTGGGTCAAATGCATTGATCTCCAGAGAAACAGTAAATGGGCTGTTCACTGTAAGACGTTCTTGCATGCACACTGTTTTACTGTGCACTGATTCTCACGAGGGAGAGCTGGCTGGAATTGCAAGACGAAAGTCCGACGACAGTGTGAATCCAATTAAAAGAGATCAGCCATCTTGAAAACGTTTTGTGAGTTTCACATCCTTCTGGACGTCATGGAAGCGGAATTTATTGAAACCGTTTCAGATCATACAAGCCGCTGGATCTGGTCTCACGGTGCAGATCCTTATCAAGTTTACCAACCCAATTTTATTTCAGAGAAATCCGGGAAATTTTTTTATGGTCTGGAGACCCTGTTGGTACTGATTCCGTACTCCGTTTAAATAAAAGAGTGCAGAGATATTTCTTTGTTTGACGTGTTTCGGCAAGATTCCTTCTATTTGAAAGGGGAAAATAATACCATTTGTTCAACTGATATTTCTGGTCTTAGTAACTCATGCTGTACAAACTATGAAATTTTCTCCTGAAATGCACAGAACTGAAGTTTAACAACTGACGAAGTGGCAAGGACCCTCAGAACAGAAGTCATTTCCATAGTAGGATGATGGTTGTCTTCTTGGTTGTAGCGCCGTGTGGTCTGGAAGAAGTTTACCAACGTTTCAACTGTACTTGCTGCCTACATCTTCAGCACGAAAACCGCCTTGATGTTAGATCAAATATACCTGAAACGTTGGTAAACTTCTTCCAGACCACACGGCGCTACAACCAAGAAGACAGTCATCATCTTGCGAGAAACTCAAATCCTACTTCGTTTTCCTTGTGTTTAGCTTGGTTCTGTCTTCTGTTAAGAGGCTGAGCTATTCCATCATGTGGATACTCACCGCCACAGTTTACCAAGGGTCTTGCTGAGCTCCGCGTTGTGCAACTGTGGGTATTGGTCCGCGAGTTTCCGTCTCGCTGCCTGAGCCCAAACCATGAAGGCGTTCATCGGTCTCTTGACGTGCATCTTGCGTTTGTCAGACGATGCTCTGAAATCAAACATTTATTCATAGATTCAGGAAATGAACTTGTGTGGAAAGTTACAAATCTATATTTTAAGGATGAATATTGGATGAGGTAATTGTATGGAAAAATGAAAATATGTAAAAAAAAAAAAATATTTTTACGGTTGAGTAGATTTCGCTGCTGAAACGTAGAAATAATCTGATATTAAATAACTTTTGCAGTTGAAAGACACGGTTAAATAACCTCCGGCACAAGAACAGAACCTCATGACAGTCAAGTCATCCTTTGGTTCATTCTTTTGTCAACTACGCCGAAGACTGTCTTTATGAATGAAGTGGAAGGGGAAGCGGTTGTTCAAAGAATTTCTGTCCCAGGATTTTGATGGAGAAGGGGAGGTGTTTCATTAAACGCTAAATGATCTCTACATTGGATACTGTTTTTCGGATAACATAATAAAGCGATCAGCCAAAAGTCTGGCGTAGCTTCTGTTGAAAGGCAGAACTTTTGCGCATGTCAAATTTACTCCAGAAACTGGAAGCTCTTTTCTGTATGTATTCTTAGGTTTAGTAACCAATTAAAATGTTTTAACGAGTTCAGGTAACAGACATTTGCATGCCTTTAAAATCTTTCGTACATGGCCCCTAGCTAAAGTGTTGACTCGTGGAGTTTATGATGGAATTTTATTATACTTAATAGTTTGATTGGGCAGTCGGCAGCTTTTCTTTGTATGTAGAGGATCATTTAAATCAAAAGTGATAGGGGTAATATAAGCTTAGCCCCCTGGCCAGTTAACACTCACAGATGACACAGTGTCGTTAAATAACCAATTGTCCGCATCATGATCCCTGAATTATAAAAATCCAGTGCTGAGCTGGTGAATGTCTCCAATTTTTGTATGTCTATGAAAGTGCTTAACTAAACGAAATTTCCTGAGGGAAATAGAGGGTCCATAACAGTATGAGTTGAGTTTTTCCTGATTTTCCTCAGATTCTCCAGAAAATACCGAGATAGCACCTTAAACTCCGTTCCATATTATTTCCAATTAATTATTCGCTAATAATCCTATCATTCTACACTACATGGTGTGTGCTAGTGTCAGCGTTAATATATAAGTCACAATTAATAATAATAATAATCACAAGAAATAAACCACATAACCGTTTCTTAAAATCCTATCCTTGGAACATTTTTTAACCTGTCAATCTAATTTTATCTATAGCCTCTCACGCATTGTTTCTTGTATTAAAATTCTAATGTTTGCATCAATCCCTCGGAACCCCAAAATTCATTGTCCTGTTTGCAGATTGTAACGTTGTCGGTACCAGGTGACGCTCATTTACTTGAGCAACGAAAGGGTGGCAAATTTCTTTAACATACCTGTATCGAAAGTTTGTGTTTGCTTTAAACTAGCGCTTCTGTTTGAGTAACGTTCCACGTTCTTCTTTTGTTTTATTTTTGTTCTTTTCTGAATAATTTGGCGGTTTCTTTTCCCTTCGGTAAGACAATACAGAGACGAGGTACTTCTGCAGTAAGCTTTTGTTAACGTCCGTGAACCCTTGTGGAGAGAAAAAGTTAACAAAGATCCTTCTGGTACATTTAAGAATGTTGCATATATATTCAGAAGAAAACAGGGGAATTTAGGATAGTCCTTATGAAGCTAACTTTTCTATTGCTCAGATTTCTAGTCATAATAGGTACATACCAATATCATCGTCATATTTAGGTACTATAAGTTTATTCCATCAGTGACGCACAGTTTAACTCATGAGTTACGGGCTCACATTTTCATTATTGCTTATAGTTGTTATTATATTTAATGTTATTGATATAATTAGAGTCTATTATTACACAGGATGTACACATAAAATATATACTATTTCACTGTAACATTTCTGTTGAACCGGAAGACAGAGGAGTGAAGTCGCTACTTGTCACTTGGATTTCCAAATCTTTAAAATGGCGCTGAAATTACAAAAAGCTACGCGCGTGCCACCTCGTTCGCCTGGTCTTACCCCACGCGATTTATTCTTTTGGGGATACATCAAGGATGAGCCACCATTGGCTACGATTACAGTTTACTTGCATAAGAGCGTGAGGAATGAAATTGAATACAAATATGGTATCGGCAGGGCCATTCACTGTGTCCTCATTGAACATCTGTAAAATGTAGGTCTCAAAAACTTGATCATATAACCTACTTATACGCGTCTAATCTTCATTGCTGCGACTTTCAGTTCATGAGCAATGTTACAATAAAATGGCATGCACTTTATCGTGTACATTCTATATTTTGGGAAGGCTTTTATCATTTAGTCCATATGCAGATTATCCTTGTGTTGATTTTGTCGTACATAACCTCAAAATTCTGTCCCTTTTTAATTTTATTAATTTTTGACTTACTATATCGTGCATAATTTGTAGACACGTGTATGACATTTTTCAACTCTAAATTTTACACGCCTAGCTGAGACGGTTCATTAGTTATCGCTGTCAAATTGAAAGCCAACGGCGATTTTCCCATGGCTGTCATATTGCTATTTTACATTCTACAGGAAGAAAATGTCTTAACAAAAGTTTCACATTTTTCAAGACGTGTTACCATGAATAATGTTGGGACCCTACAGGTATATTAAATGTCTCTGCCATTTTACATGTTTGGGAATGCGTAAAATCATTATTAACTTCACCGTGATTATTACTTCGATTCAGAATGAATCCTCTGTCTTTTTCTAGAACGTTCTATTTTTATCTGCGACTATTTGGTTTCTATTCTATAATTTAATAGGCTACCGCATTTGGTTCCATTTTTAACACAGATTCATGTCACGTGCTTTTGTGTTCTTGGGTTCTTCATTTCAAACCAAGGATTTTAAAACCATTTCGAATCGTCAGATTTCATGCTTTCAAGGCGGCGTATATAAAGATGGCTGAGTTCTGAGTTGTGGCGCCATGTATTTGGTAGATAGACCGATGTTTCAGACTAGCTTACTGCTTCCATCTTCAGGTGGTCATCTACTGCCTGCCTTATATATGGATAACCAAGTCGCCCAACCACTTCACATTCGCCCTGAAGATAACAACTACAATATTTGCTGAAACGATGGATAATACTAATCATCTAACGCAAACCACCCTCGAAAACCGAATTTACACATCGGATTCGAGCAGTAAAAACTTCATGGAATGAAAGTGAATTTCAGTGAAATTCATATTAATGTTTGTGTGAAAATAGAGGAACGAAAAATATCTGAAGCTGAAGTTTTGAAAGTAAAAGTGGGCTGTTATGATTTCGCCAGACAGGCGACTTTACCCGGAACAGTCGCGTCCATTTCAAGGGGGCCTTTGTAGACACAGAGTTTGACATGCTTTCTTTCTGTTCACTCTGTTAAATTCACAGTTTCCACATTCATACATTTATACTGGAATTCCTATAACTTCATACCAATTTAAATGTGTTTCTGCCCCAGTTATATTAGTCTCATTATCAAAGGTTTCAACCAAATAAGTTTAAAAATTTAATCTCCTGTAAATAAATCATCCTTGTAGCGCAGTGTAGTCTGGTAGAAGTTTACAAGGACCTTCCTGTCTTCATCATCAGGGTAATGAGTCACCACTGTTAAAACCTAAAACCCTGCCAGTCACTTTGTTGATACGCCTTTCTGGTATGATGCCGTCCATGTTATAATTTTGTCTTGTATTTTAGTGACGATACATGAACATATACGAGTACTCATTTTTTCTTTCCCACATTTCTCGTCTCGTTTTAATTTGTCTTGAGCAAAGGACATGTTTCCCTATGGTCTCGTATTGTTAGAGGTAGGCCTGGGGTCTTGGCATTGCTTTCAGAATGTTAAGTGGTCGGAGCCACAGTCTGTGATAATCGGCTTAGGAATTTGTGTCGAGTCTCTCTCTAGTGGGTAATTAAAGAGTCAGACGTGGCGTCGGGAAGTGCAGCCTTGCCTGTTTTTAATTTTAAACAGTTGTTTTAGCTTCCAGAAAATCGTCATCCGGGTTGATGGAATTTTCAGATTGAAACGGTTTAATATCTGTCAACAACTCGATTCGGGGTGACGGTTTATTATTACGAATAAAACATAATGGTGTCTTTGTATTCCAAGCGTAGGGAATTATCTGAAACGGAAACCTAAGTTAATTTTGAAAATGTGGTCTTATGAGTGTGGAGCTGAAACCGATGTAAAACTATTTCCAATATCGGAAAACTTTAATTGAGAATGCATATGGAAAACTCACTGTATTCCAGTACGAACTGCATGTTTCTAATCTTGTTTTATTGATTGTACTCGCCGTGAAAGTCTCAAATACTATATTGTTTTATTTTGTTCTTGCAGTATCTCGTTCTCGGCCTATGTGAAATCTGAATGTTAAAATTTAGCTCCAAAAATGCAATTAACATAGACAGTGCTCCTGTTAAAATATAAACAAAGTACCTCCCAAACAAAGGCCAGACGAATTACTGGGTCAAATGCATTGATCTCCAGAGAAACAGTAAATGGGCTGTTCACTGTAAGACGTTCTTGCATGCACACTGTTTTACTGTGCACTGATTCTCACGAGGGAGAGCTGGCTGGAATTGCAAGACGAAAGTCCGACGACAGTGTGAATCCAATTAAAAGAGATCAGCCATCTTGAAAACGTTTTGTGAGTTTCACATCCTTCTGGACGTCATGGAAGCGGAATTTATTGAAACCGTTTCAGATCATACAAGCCGCTGGATCTGGTCTCACGGTGCAGATCCTTATCAAGTTTACCAACCCAATTTTATTTCAGAGAAATCCGGGAAATTTTTTTATGGTCTGGAGACCCTGTTGGTACTGATTCCGTACTCCGTTTAAATAAAAGAGTGCAGAGATATTTCTTTGTTTGACGTGTTTCGGCAAGATTCCTTCTATTTGAAAGGGGAAAATAATACCATTTGTTCAACTGATATTTCTGGTCTTAGTAACTCATGCTGTACAAACTATGAAATTTTCTCCTGAAATGCACAGAACTGAAGTTTAACAACTGACGAAGTGGCAAGGACCCTCAGAACAGAAGTCATTTCCATAGTAGGATGATGGTTGTCTTCTTGGTTGTAGCGCCGTGTGGTCTGGAAGAAGTTTACCAACGTTTCAACTGTACTTGCTGCCTACATCTTCAGCACGAAAACCGCCTTGATGTTAGATCAAATATACCTGAAACGTTGGTAAACTTCTTCCAGATCACACGGCGCTACAACCAAGAAGACAGTCATCATCTTGCGAGAAACTCAAATCCTACTTCGTTTTCCTTGTGTTTAGCTTGGTTCTGTCTTCTGTTAAGAGGCTGAGCTATTCCATCATGTGGATACTCACCGCCACAGTTTACCAAGGGTCTTGCTGAGCTCCGCGTTGTGCAACTGTGGGTATTGGTCCGCGAGTTTCCGTCTGGCTGCCTGAGCCCAAACCATGAAGGCGTTCATCGGTCTCTTGACGTGCATCTTGCGTTTGTCAGACGATGCTCTGAAATCAAACATTTATTCATAGATTCAGGAAATGAACTTGTGTGGAAAGTTACAAATCTATATTTTAAGGATGAATATTGGATGAGGTAATTGTATGGAAAAATGAAAATATGTAAAAAAAAAAAAATATTTTTACGGTTGAGTAGATTTCGCTGCTGAAACGTAGAAATAATCTGATATTAAATAACTTTTGCAGTTGAAAGACACGGTTAAATAACCTCCGGCACAAGAACAGAACCTCATGACAGTCAAGTCATCCTTTGGTTCATTCTTTTGTCAACTACGCCGAAGACTGTCTTTATGAATGAAGTGGAAGGGGAAGCGGTTGTTCAAAGAATTTCTGTCCCAGGATTTTGATGGAGAAGGGGAGGTGTTTCATTAAACGCTAAATGATCTCTACATTGGATACTGTTTTTCGGATAACATAATAAAGCGATCAGCCAAAAGTCTGGCGTAGCTTCTGTTGAAAGGCAGAACTTTTGCGCATGTCAAATTTACTCCAGAAACTGGAAGCTCTTTTCTGTATGTATTCTTAGGTTTAGTAACCAATTAAAATGTTTTAACGAGTTCAGGTAACAGACATTTGCATGCCTTTAAAATCTTTCGTACATGGCCCCTAGCTAAAGTGTTGACTCGTGGAGTTTATGATGGAATTTTATTATACTTAATAGTTTGATTGGGCAGTCGGCAGCTTTTCTTTGTATGTAGAGGATCATTTAAATCAAAAGTGATAGGGGTAATATAAGCTTAGCCCCCTGGCCAGTTAACACTCACAGATGACACAGTGTCGTTAAATAACCAATTGTCCGCATCATGATCCCTGAATTATAAAAATCCAGTGCTGAGCTGGTGAATGTCTCCAATTTTTGTATGTCTATGAAAGTGCTTAACTAAACGAAATTTCCTGAGGGAAATAGAGGGTCCATAACAGTATGAGTTGAGTTTTTCCTGATTTTCCTCAGATTCTCCAGAAAATACCGAGATAGCACCTTAAACTCCGTTCCATATTATTTCCAATTAATTATTCGCTAATAATCCTATCATTCTACACTACATGGTGTGTGCTAGTGTCAGCGTTAATATATAAGTCACAATTAATAATAATAATAATCACAAGAAATAAACCACATAACCGTTTCTTAAAATCCTATCCTTGGAACATTTTTTAACCTGTCAATCTAATTTTATCTATAGCCTCTCACGCATTGTTTCTTGTATTAAAATTCTAATGTTTGCATCAATCCCTCGAAACCCCAAAATTCATTGTCCTGTTTGCAGATTGTAACGTTGTCGGTACCAGGTGACGCTCATTTACTTGAGCAACGAAAGGGTGGCAAATTTCTTTAACATACCTGTATCGAAAGTTTGTGTTTGCTTTAAACTAGCGCTTCTGTTTGAGTAACGTTCCACGTTCTTCTTTTGTTTTATTTTTGTTCTTTTCTGAATAATTTGGCGGTTTCTTTTCCCTTCGGTAAGACAATACAGAGACGAGGTACTTCTGCAGTAAGCTTTTGTTAACGTCCGTGAACCCATGTGGAGAGAAAAAGTTAACAAAGATCCTTCTGGTACATTTAAGAATGTTGCATATATATTCAGAAGAAAACAGGGGAATTTAGGATAGTCCTTATGAAGCTAACTTTTCTATTGCTCAGATTTCTAGTCATAATAGGTACATACCAATATTATCGTCATATTTAGGTACTATAAGTTTATTCCATCAGTGACGCACAGTTTAACTCATGAGTTACGGGCTCACATTTTCATTATTGCTTATAGTTGTTATTATATTTAATGTTATTGATATAATTAGAGTCTATTGTTACACAGGATGTACACATAAAATATATACTATTTCACTGTAACATTTCTGTTGAACCGGAAGGCAGAGGAATGAAGTCGATACTTGTCACTTGGATTTCCAAATCTTTAAAATGGCGCTGAAAATTACAAAAAGCTACGCGCGTGCCACCTCGTTCGCCTGGTCTTAAACCACGTGATTTATTCTTTTGGGGATACATCAAGAATGAGCCACCATTGGCTACGATTACACTTTACTTGCATAAGAGCGTGAGGAATGAAATTGAATACAAATATGGTATCGGCAGGGCCATTAACTGTGTCCTCATTGAACATCTGTAAAATGTAGGTCTCAAAAACTTGATCATATAACCTACTTATACGCGTCTAATCTTCATTGCTGCGACTTTCAGTTCATGAGCAATGTTACAATAAAATGGCATGCACTTTATCGTGTACATTCTATATTTTGGGAAGGCTTTTATCATTTAGTCCATATGCAGATTATCCTTGTGTTGATTTTGTCGTACATAACCTCAAAATTCTGTCCCTTTTTAATTTTATTAATTTTTGACTTACTATATCGTGCATAATTTGTAGACACGTGTATGACATTTTTCAACTCTAAATTTTACACGCCTAGCTAAGACGGTTCATTAGTTATCGCTGTCAAATTGAAAGCCAACGGCGATTTTCCCATGGCTGTCATATTGCTATTTTACATTCTACAGGAAGAAAATGTCTTAACAAAAGTTTCACATTTTTCAAGACGTGTTACCATGAATAATGTTGGGACCCTACAGGTATATTAAATGTCTCTGCCATTTTACATGTTTGGGAATGCGTAAAATCATTATTAACTTCACCGTGATTATTACTTCGATTCAGAATGAATCCTCTGTCTTTTTCTAGAACGTTCTATTTTTATCTGCGACTATTTGGTTTCTATTCTATAATTTAATAGGCTACCGCATTTGGTTCCATTTTTAACACAGATTCATGCCACGTGCTTTTGTGTTCTTGGGTTCTTCATTTCAAACCAAGGATTTTAAAACCATTTCGAATCGTCAGATTTCATGCTTTCAAGGCGGCGTATATAAAGATGGCTGAGTTCTGAGTTGTGGCGCCATGTATTTGGTAGATAGACCGATGTTTCAGACTAGCTTACTGCTTCCATCTTCAGGTGGTCATCTACTGCCTGCCTTATATATGGATAACCAAGTCGCCCAACCACTTCACATTCGCCCTGAAGATAACAACTACAATATTTGCTGAAACGATGGATAATACTAATCATCTAACGCAAACCACCCTCGAAAACCGAATTTACACATCGGATTCGAGCAGTAAAAACTTCATGGTATGAAAGTGAATTTCAGTGAAATTTATATTAATGTTTGTGTGAAAATAGAGGAACGAAAAATATCTGAAGCTGAAGTTTTGAAAGTAAAAGTGGGCTGTTATGATTTCGCCAGACAGGCGACTTTACCCGGAACAGTCGCGTCCATTTCAAGGGGGCCTTTGTAGACACAGAGTTTGACATGCTTTCTTTCTGTTCACTCTGTTAAATTCACAGTTTCCACATTCATACATTTGTACTGGAATTCCTATAACTTCATACAAATTTAAATGTGTTTCTGCCCCAGTTATATTATTCTCATTAACAAAGGAACTGAATTGAATTATTTTTATTATTACCATTATTATAATTATTAATAATATGGTACATTTTTATACTTACTTTCATTTGTTTGTTTTTGTATTTGTAATTTTTTACTTTTATTATTATTGAAATTAATTTAATTATTATATATTTTATCTTGTACTGTTGTTCAGTTCTTGGCTGTTATCAAGCACTTAAATAAATGAATTTAATTAAAGAAATTATAGAAATATTAGGATGGGGTTGGGTCTGAATGTCATAAAGTTCGTACCAAGTTTCGTGAACATCGGTCAACTGGTCCAAAAGTTGAAAGCAGAAACACATATAAGGATACACAAATAGCAGCGTGACCTCAACAAGCATCCTTGCTTTCTTTTAGACAAGAATATGTTAAAAATAGGCATATAAAACTTTATTTCTGACAGGTGTTCAAAAAGTTACTTGCCAATGGGTATAATCTGTGTTGGCTGAGTTTCTGTGACAGCGATTTACTTTAAAGGTGGGGTTTTATTTGTTTTTCTGCCACCAGAATCGGCGCGTCATCAGACCTGAAAGGAATTAAATTACTTTACTCCGAGACCAACCAAGTGTCGGATCAGACAAAAAAGGTTAACATCACTGGATTCGTATTCGGGAAGTCTACATTCGTTCTGGTCCAAACTCTAACTACATCAATTTTATATTTTCTTCTATTTAAAAAAAAATAAAATATTTCGATTTCATTTATGATCTAACATTACGTAAATTGTAGTTCTCCTCATAAATGTAATTTACATTGTTCACAATATCTGTTTTCTTCTAGTCCAGACTTGACTTCCATATGTCAACACTATTCTCTGCTAGCTTTTGTACATTTTAAGCTCATGTTTTGTGTGTTTTTACTCTAATGAAGTTTCGATTACCTGTTCCAGTAGATTGTATTCAGATCTTGATATGCATAATGTCTGTTATTGGTAGTATGGGATTTCTACATCGAATAAGATAAAAACGATAATTTAATTTCATATTTGAGGGTTCTTAAAATACGGCAATGAACCTGATGTTCCATGCAATGTGGAGTGTTTCTTCATTTGCTGAGCGACTATCAGTTTCCCAAGAATTCTTCTCCATAGCGCTGCTATAAATTTAAGCCTATTTGAGCGAAAATAACATTAATTGTGTAAGAGACGCTTAGCAATTTTATGCAGCAGAAATTTTTAATCATTTTCCGTATAGCAAATGTAAAAATCTAGATTCGGATTTCATCGAAGTTCGAGTAGATCGCGGTGTCTAAAATAACAGGCACCTTTGAGTATAGACCAAACGGCAATGCTGAATTTTAAATTCTAGCTCGCCTTCTGAACTAGTTCAGTTGGGATCAGACACAAACAGCACATTCCATAGTAGCTTGTGTGTTTGAGAAAGTTACAAACCCTTTCGAAATCGACCAGAAAAAATTGAAACTGTTATATTGGAATTTAAATTCTGCAAAATTTAAGACCACCGTCTGAATTACCTTCCATTAGGAACAGAGATGCAAACATCACTTCCCTTTGTGGCGTGTGTGAGGAAGTTAGTTAGGTTCCCTGTCTGAATAGGCCAGTCACGTCTTCGTACTCTGCCGAAGGGGCTAATGGACAGTCACGCGTACAGAGCAGTGGTACGCCATGTTTCCACGTAACAACTAGCGCCTTGATATCAGGCAACTCACGCGACTGTCGAAAGCCACTTGGTCTCAGCAGGTTCACGAACTTTGACGGTGAGTGAAAAAGTCCCGGTGCCAAAGCTCCATTCCAAGGACGCGTATAAAACTTTAGAGGTCAGGCTTAGTGCATTATAAAATTATGAACTAGCCTGGCGTATGCCCCGTCAAAGTTGACGGGAACAAATCTTTCTATGTTGAACAGTTATTCAATTCATTGCAGCATTGTCATTGCAAATCACGTTGAAAGTACAAAATTTATAAAATGTCTCTGTAAAATAAATTAATAGTTTAAACATATTTACGGCGACTGAAGCTAGATTCTTGCCAAACGCATACTCCGCCAGACCCCACCATAGACGCCACCAAAGCCTCGTTTAGATTTCCTGCTGCCAGAGTCGACACCGTCAGAACTTAATTTCTGAATTTTCCGCACCTCATGAAGAGCGCGCAATACAGTTAAAGCGTGACGGACATCGA
>NW_019059777.1:590422-605860 GCF_000696155.1 Zootermopsis nevadensis | reverse complement strand
CGCCAGAGGTTCGGCCATTTTTAAAACGTGAATGCCACACAAAAGTTTGCGGACTCCCCAAATGTTTGCTTTAGCATTTCATAGGTTTCCTTAGCCGTTTTGGCGAGTCTTTGGCAAAATTTCATTTGTTCATGAAAATCCGCCATTCCGAAATCGCAGGAGGGTCGGTGTAATGCACTACCAAAACGCCCGTAACTAAGAAACAAATGCTAATTCGATGATGCCGGCTGGCACACTGATTCACTATGAATGTAGGCCGCACCCCCTAAAGGTAGAAGCTCGTACTACATCCGGTTCGCCCGCTATTGACACAGTCTTGAAACTTTCCGATCGCACCTAGTATATTAGGAGTAGACAGAAAATATAGATTAGCTTCACGATCTGTCCGATTTACTTACGAGGAAAGAATGTGGATTTTTCACTCAACCGGAGGAAAGGTGGGACCCAGAATCTTTCTAGCGAAGAGAAAAATCCCCGCTTCTACCCGGGGTTTAATCCCGATGTTCTTACACGCACTGCTATGCCAGCTCTTGGTATGTGGCAGAACAGTCAGTCTGACCCCATGCTGGACGACCGGTGTTCAATTATCGGAAGTAACATAACATTTTCTATGTAGAATTTGAGGTTTTCACGGTGGTGAGTACGAAGATGGCTGTCTTCTGGGTTGTAGCCCCACGTAGTCTGGCAGCCTTAGCAGTCTTACCAGACTACACGGTACTACAACCCAGAAGACAACCCTCTCCGGTGACTTTTTACTCTTAGCCACCACGTCTAGAACGATCCTGAGGTCCATCAAGCCTCCTAGACGATGTATACAGGTATATGATTACCAGGAACCAAGCGACTTGAGTGCAAAACGGACATACATGCATATAGTGTCGGTTTAGAATACGCGGAGCTTCGGCTTTGTGCTGAGTATTCGCATCTTTATGATTATATATGAAAATATAATTGATAATTTGATAATATACATGGGACAATAGTGTTTTAAGGGATTGTGAAGTTACTTTTGAGCCGCCGGGTGTTTGTGAAAGCGCGTGGCAGTGTCCGCTCTCGTGGTCCACCCATTACAACCGAGTACTGTAAGTAGCTTTTCCGTTAACCCGTGCTAATTGCGATCGCCAGGTTGACAAGAAGGGCCGCGTTAAACCTGGTCTTTAGGTAAGCTGCGTGTTATGGCGTTTATGAACTTCAGCCCATTTTTTGTTGTTCGCGAGAAATTAGTTGCTAAAAGTTTGTACTTTTATACAGTGTCCAAGCCACTTGAAGCAAAGAGACTCTTCCTGGAATGGCAGAAGAAATATAATCGTGTTGTGAGTCGGCCCGGTGTTACAGTTTCAAAGGGACAAACAAAAATAACTTTTTTACCAAACGTAGCCACCGATTGGTTGGCATTTTTGCTGCTTAGTATTCTGGATGTCATAGGTTCAAATCTCGCCCCGAAGACTGAGGTTTATCGTGGTTAACCTCTAATCTATAAAAATCTATAAAATCTATAAAAATCTATAAAAGTCAAATTCTTATAACTAACCATTACCATCAAGTTCAACATGTTTTCAGATTCATTCACCATTCTGTTATTCTGCGTTATATAGGACGAATGTTTAATAACTTCAAATTTTACGTTATGCAGCTCCGTACAGCAATCTTTATACACTGTCACTTGAATCCCTCTGTATTTATTGTGTTACACCAGGTATACGAACTAGGGACCTCCCATTCTTTCTTTTTCCTTCACCTATGACTTATTTCGTCTTCATTTTTGAATGTATTCAATTACAATGTTCTTACAAAGTCAGGCTGTACACAATCAAACCAGCAACTGGTTTTTAGTTGGTTAATACACAGTATACGTTGCGTTAACGCCATATTTCCATATTAGGTGCTTGATAGAAGACTGCCCACTTTAACCGTCTAGAGCTGAAAGTCGTCTAAATACTATAATTAAGTCCTTACCGCAAACGAAACACCAGACTTTACCATTATAAAGATGGATTTATTAACGCTGTTACAGGAAATAATCCCTGTTTACACTGAAAATCATGTAAAACACAAAATCAAGTTGCTGGTTGTCAAAGAAGGAGAGACATGTTTCCACTTGGCTTTAAGGGTTGTACTGGATTAAATAACATAATATTCGAAGACGTTGAATATTCATAATGCATAATGCGAGCTGTTAACAGCCTTGTTAAGTTTATGAACAATAAATAAAATGTAAAGACAACAATTCCACACATAAAACTGAGCATGGAAAGGGTTGAATAGATTGCAGTATGTATCTGATTGGGTAGAATTAATGTCTGAAGGGTTGGCGTTCTTATGCGGTGGGTAGATGTGCTGACGTCATGAGCGGTCTTCAAGTAAATTCCTATCTCCGCGAGGAACCATGTCGAGATATTAAAGCAAACATTAGCGAGAAAACTACAGCGCACGCGCTGTACGATCTGCACAGTCATCACGCTCGTGGTGGGGAAAGTCTTTAGTAATGCACCTCAGCACCAGGAATGCGTAGCCCGGCATTCATTTTGTGTTTTTTCAAACGATACATGGGTTGTTTTGCGCTGTGGGACAGTGGAAAAGGCATATTTTAAATTCTTGGTCTGTTTTGTTCAAAAATACAAAAACTGTTCCTTATATCGATGACTTATAATTTTATCTCAGTAGCCTTTTTGGGATTGTGAGTGATGCACTTAAGTGATATTTTAGGTTCTTTGTCATTTATTTAACAACACCGAGATTAGTTCAAATTACATGGCGTCGATTATTATGATTAATTAATTGGAAAGGATCTTCAAATAAACGGTCTTGGCGTATTTTCGGTTACTGCATCTCCTTGTATGGCTGAGGAAAACCACGAAAATATCAGTCAGGGTAGCAGGTTCTCTGCAACCCGGGACTTACCGAATACCAAACAAATATTTTACGAATGAAATTTATTTGTTTTTGCGATAAAAAATAATTTTTGTTTTTACAGATTTATTGGTATCATTATACCCAACAGAAAATCACAGTTTATAAGTGTCCGATTTAGAAGCATTCGTGCATTCTGTACGTACGAAGCTTTTTAAATAATTTGATTACATAAAAGCAAATTCAAACATACAAACCTGTCATTCCTATAACTGCTGGAAGCGGTGGAGCGTAAAATACGTCATCAATCTTTGGCATGTGTTGCACATGATCGGGACGACGGTGAAAAGCAAAACTGGAAGGGGTGTCCACCGTTCGATCGACCGTAAAATGTTAGTTTATGACTTCAAGGCCAAATTATGCGGGAAATTCCTGCTAAGTTTCACAGAACTGTCCGGGTACATTTTGAGGCCACCCGCGTAGACTCGTCTCATCATATGTACGTCTGGCGCCCTGATGACGGAGGCAGTATGACCTCTGAAACGTTGGTAAACAGCGACCAGACTACACAGCGCAACAACCCAGAAGACAGAAACCTTCATACTCTGATGACAGAGGCAGTATGACCTCTGAAACGTTGGTAAACAGCGACCAGACTACACAGCGCAACAACCCAGAAGACAGAAACCTTCATACTCTGATGACAGAGGCAGTATGACCTCTGAAACGTTGGTAAACAGCGACCAGACTACACAGCGCAACAACCCAGAAGACAGAAACCTTCATACTCTGATGACAGAGGCAGTATGACCTCTGAAACGTTGGTAAACAGCGACCAGACTACACAGCGCAACAACCCAGAAGACAGAAATCTTCATACTCACCGCTGTGAAAACCTCAAATCTTACATTACGTCAATTGATTTATAGCAACTAACGATGCATTTATCGAATGAAATCAGTTTTGTGACTGCGGGACGTATGCAGTGAAATACCAGAAATGATGCAGCATACTTGGTTTATTTTACTTCACATTCTATCTGAAAGTAGGGTTGTGGTATTCGTGAAATCAAAACATGTATGTGAGAGGGGTGAATGTGTTGGCGCGTCACATCTTAATGAGCGGGCGACGTTGATCAGTGCTTAGTGCTTGGACGTCACAAATAAAAGATTTTGGCTACACGTTTCACAGTATTCATTTTGACAGTCTGAACCAGCTGTGTATACAGACGTTCTGATTTTCTTCTTTTTAACTTGTATTTCAACTTATAGTTATATTTTTATTGCTGCTTTAAGGCAGTGGTGGGCCCTGGGCAGTGTGTGATCTTGGGGTTATCTACTTCTTAATTTTTTAAAAGAAAATACCTCACAATTTGATATCAGTACAACATGAATTTATATTAACGATAGGAAAAGACTAAAGCAATTTAAAATTATCTTCGTTTCAGTTTTAAAAACACAGTACCTGTTTAATTAATAAAAAATTAAATTCATACATAAAAAATCTCGTTACAAAGATCAGTTTGTTAATGCTGTTTCGGAAAAAGTCGACATTTACTATGAGACTAATACGAAAGTCATTAATGTATTCTGCGAGCAAATTTCAGAGTTACCGAGTTGTTAAGTAGGTGGTACGTAGACCTTTTGTTACCACTGGGCCTGAAAGATTCAGCATTTTAACATCTGAAAGTATGAAATAACAAATAAACCATCTTAAGGAGAAATACATTTTTCATTCTTTGTGTGTGTCTAGTGCCCAGACTAGCGAATCAAACTTCCGATTAGCAATTAGCAATTAAGGCCATTTATTATGTAGATTTCTCCGTTCTTCTGTCATATCCTACTTGTTTTTATCATTCGTTCTTAAACACTCTCACTCTGTATTACCTCCGTTATGATGACAGCCCGGGTTTAAAACTAAAGATACAGGCGTCAGAAAAGCTTATAAGTGCCAATATTTTACATTACGTTTTTGCGTAAGAATGTAGAGATGAAACATTTTTAATGGAATGGCAATAATAATTTATGGAAGTTAATATTTGAGGTCTTTATGGCGGTGTGGTTGGTGATGTTCTTCTGGGTTTTGGCAACATGTGGACTCGTCGGTAGATGCCAACGTTTCGGAGAGACATACTGCCTTCATCATCAGGGAAGAGGACTTCAACACTGAAGACGGAGACAGTACGTTTCTAAAAAAAAACTTCAGCATCTGTTGGCGAGTCTACACGGCGCCAAAACCGAGAAAACCATTTACAGAAATGATCCCCCACTTTTTCTTCAACTGAACGTGTCTAAGTTTGTATGAGTGCATATTTTCGATATATAATCAATTGCAACAATCGATATTAGTCGACTGCTGACAGCTCAACATGTGCGCGCCGTGATCCGGAGTCAGTGACCCGAGTGTCCCAGCTGGAGCGCCCACTAATTGGCTTCCCCACGGTCAATGTCACGTCGGGTCATAACAGCAGATAACAGACCGATCATGTCGGCCTGACAAAGGAGTTCAGCTTTCCGCAGTAATTTTACAATAATAACAAGATAATGAACCTGCTTTCTGTGTCATTTCACATATCTGAAGCTAGATGCTAGTTCAAGGTCTGTTTATTTACTACTTGTGTTGGGAATAACGGTGGTCCATAAGTTCTAAAATATTTCTTAACGAATACTCAGTTACAGCAAATTTTAGGGGTTGGATTTATCTAGCTCGGAATAATAACCAGTGGTAAGCTGTTATGAACAAAGAAGTGAATCTTTCTGCTCCGTAAATGACGAGGAATTTTATGAGTATCCATGCAAGTATCATCTTCAGAAGGATTTAGATTATTGTAGTCGGTGTTAAAGAAGGAAATATGTATGAAAACTTAAAACGAACACAAATCTGCTCAATTTCGTGAACTGACGAGTACCAACTGCCTATCTAACTTGTATTACATGGTATTCCTTGATTAATTTATAGTTGTAGAGTTTATAAAGAAAATTTCTTTCGTGTAAAATTTTTAATGTTGCGATAAGGTTACAGAAAATTAATATCTGAGGGCGTAGAATTCATGTTAACTGTGTTAGCCCGGCTAACACATTGAAGAACTAAAAATAGTCTTCTGTCTTGCTACTCCGTACACTAGCCAGGCGTTGACTAGCCGTAAATTTAAATTTTAAGCTCGCTGCGAGAGCTTCGCTGTCTAACGACGCGTTTTATCTGATCGTATGTGCTGTGTTCGGTGTATGGAGTACCACTAAACCACGAAAGTAACACAGAATAATTGTTATTTTTCGTTTTTCAAAGTGTTAGCCGGGCTAACACGGTTAACATTAACGCTCTACACCAGAGATGTATAGGAAGTGAACAGAGGCGTGTCAGCTTCTCACTGAGACTGGATGACTCACAGTCCGTATGAACACGGTGATAGCGTGAACAATTCGTGCCCTTGCCGGGAATCGAACCTCCGTCTTGCAGCCCATGTATAAATTACTCAATGAGTCCTTGTGAAACTGACAGTTGCTCATCTAGTTGGTTGGTTCCGAAGGTTTATTATCATGTTCACAAAAATTGTAAAGGGATCTATTCCAAAGCCAGATGAATCCACTCCACTTCCTCATACCTCTTGAAGGTCAATTGCGGTTTCTTTACCTTGCTTTCAAGCGTCTGCGTCTTCTAGAGGTAAATGTTTAGGTTATGCCAAAAAATCTGATCATTAATTATAGACTGTATGATAGTCGTGAAAAATGTTTATAATTGCATGCGGTAATAAAGAGAATATTAATTTACCTCTTCCAAGAATATTCGTCCTGATGATGGAACCACCAAGAATATACTTTTTATGTATCTGTGAAATAATGAAATGTTGGGCATATAATTTAACTACTCATGTCAGAGTATTTTTCAACAGTTGTATTGATAATGAATTAAAAAAAAGAGAATAGTGTAACGTTTTAGAGCCCTCAGCCCATAAAGTGTTAAGGGATGGCGTGTGAAATGAGATGTGACGTGTGTATGACGTATGTGGGGAGGGGGTGAGGTGTTGATTGTTGTCTGAGGTTGGGTTAAAGGCAGATTGTCTTCTCAAGGGCAAAGGACACGCTCATAACCCTCTGGCCTGACATCTGCAGGCACAAACAAGGTTTTTTATGTTTCATGTTACTGGCTGAAGGTTAAAATGGATGTGAAGGCTACTAAACGAATCTGTTTTAATACTCCGAGACGTTCAGTGTTTGTCACATTAGTCAACTGTCTTCATTAGTGAAATAAGTTTAAGGGAATTTAAGTAAGTGGGGACCATATGAGATGTTGGTATCCTTTTTTTGGTACTTCAGTGAACGTAGATGAAGAATAATTTTCAGAGGAAACCGCGATTGTGTACTCGAACTATTAACAAGTTAGTCCTTACAGTGATTAGGGATTGTGTTTTCCGTGAGGTGAGGACTGAATGGATTTTTAAATATGATAAAGACCAGCCTTGGCTTCAAATTAAAAATAAGTAAAGAGTCCCACTAACGCCATGTAGGCGCATTGGGGGAGTGGAGGTCTAGATCCTACTCTTTCTTGACTTCGGCACTAGATGGGGGTGAGTGGTCAGCAGCATACCCTTGGCCTCAAAGGGTTATTTGGGTTTTTGTATTATTTTGAAACTGTTTGAAATGTTGCCCAGATGGATTCCGACTCTATATTTAGACACCCTGTTTTCTTCTCCTCAGAATAAGCACAGGTCCTCTCTCAGTCACCCGTTCGACAGACGACCTTGTGATATCCGTTTCTAAGACTGATACTCAGAGACAGAGTACTCTTCACGGATCAGAGTCCTTCTTAAGTAGAAGATAACCATTTATCTAGTCAAGAAATTCCCGCCTTTTGTGGACCTCCACGATTCTTTACCGTATTCACAATGGTCCCTATTCTGGTCCATATCGATCTAGTCCACACCCTTACATATTGCTTTCAGTCCTGAAGATGGGAAGTGTTTCTCCGAAACATTGGTAGCTGCATACACGTCCAGGCGGAGATGCAACACAGAAGACCATCATCGATAATAATATATCTTGTTATGTTCGTTGTAGGACAAGTAACTAAAACCCGTGAGCCGGTTAGCTCAGCGAGTACAGTCAGAGCTTCCGGGCTCGACGACTGGGGTTCGGTTCTCGATAGGGGCAGCGTATCTCTCGTTGCTGTAACGTTCAAGATTGGCTTTGGGGAGCCGACTGTCAAATCGGTATCGGGGGATATTTTCCCTGATGATGTTGGCAGCTCATCCACATTTACTGCACATCTACTGTAATTCCACACTCCAGGGAGAACCTTGTCTGTCGTATTACCACAGAATTGCATTTATTCTGTTACGTCATTACATCGAAAGCAGATGATATTATTATATTACTGTGTTTGGATTGGGTGAGCACTAGACAAATAACCCGTTTGCCAGATTTATAACGTTACCCGTCCTTTTCTGGGAACACGTCGTTGGAATCTGGACAGTGTCACCGTCACAGTTAAGTGGTCTGGACAGCTCTGCCTTTGCAGCGCGAGAACCAAGCAACAGCCAGAGAATACGTCGAAGAAGGAACTCGATAAGAGTCAACTCTGTATAACAGACCAATTAGGATGGATGAAAAGTATTTGCTTCGAACCCGCAACCCTTTGACGAAACTTGTTATGTCAGAAGCTGATTTCGACAGTGTCTACTATCTCGAAAATTGATACAAATTTTAAAAACACTGTCAACATCGAGTAGTTAGCACTCGTGTTTCGTATTGAGGACTTCCGGGTTCAAATATCAGCTCGGAGACCGGATTCAGTAACAGGATTCTCGTGATTTTCCTCGGTCCCGCACAAATAAACATCGGGACATTAACTTCGATAAGGTTGCACTTGTTTTATTCCTTATACTTTACAATACATTATTCATTAAAGATCCTAATAATTCGACGGCAATAGTTTGAGCTTCTGGCAGCGTCGTTAAATAAACCACAAATAAATAAATATAGCGAGACAACGTTTGGCCTACAGAACGGAAATCTACAATAGGGGACATTTTGCGCAGAAGTAAATTACAGAGTCGTATATATTTGTAAATAATTTGAACTTATTTATCTCATTTCGATATCCGGTTCTCTATGAGATACCCCTCCCCCCCCCGTGGGAGTGTCTGTAAACGAGAAAATAAAATCAATAACATATAACTGAAAATGGGGAAGGGGGATTCTTCAAAAAATTATTATAATAAATTATCAGTAATTTCAGGTTTAAGTTTGATTTTCATTACTTTTTATTCTGCAGTTGTTTGATTTGACATTAATGTGCGTGTTTAATATTATTTCTAGGTAAAGTATGGCACAAATTTAGGTTAATATTGATTTCTTTATTAAGGTTCCTCAACCATGAGACAGTTTTCTAGGATATGGTTGGGACCTGAAGATTTTAAATGGTCAGTTAGAGTCGAAAGACGGGAGAGTTTCAGCTTATCCATTCCACTTTTATAATCCGTCTGCTGATATCGGGTCTAGTTACCGTGGTAACTTGTACTTTATAGCTATTTAATAGCCTTGAGGTTTTGATATGGCTTAATACGTTTTAATGCGTTCTTGGAGGCTGCAATGAAGATAAACATTAATTGACCTGTACTCCTCATGACTTGCGCACGAGCCTTGAATGCCACCACAGAGATAATTCGCATTATGTTACATGGTTTTGGTTTACGGTACGTAAAGACGACTCTTGGAATACGTAGGTGTATTCAGAAATTAAAATTATCTAAATAAGGTAACTAGCTAGACTTGAGGTTCTCACAGCGGTGAGTATGAAGATTTCTGTCTTCTGGGTTATTGCGCTGTGTAGTCTGGTCGATGTTTACCAACGTTTCAGAGGTCATCCTGCCTCCGTCATCAGGGCGATGAATATTCATCGCCCTGATGATGCCAATAATACTTTAATTAATTATTTAACGACGTTCTAAAACATCTCAGGTTATTTTGGCGTCGGATGTTAAGTTTGTAAGGTGTTACCTCAGACTGTATTTACGAAAATCCCCGAGAAAACCAAGCAAGGCAAAGACCCGAACGTTTTCTGTACTACAAGGCCCAGGCCAATGCGTACCTGTACGAAGATGGAAGCATTAGAGTAAAGTAGGCTCCATAATTCTTTCCAGTACACCTCGTCGAAGTACGGATCCGGTCTGCTTCTTAGAATAAGGACACACTTTGTACGTGTATGCTCAATACGTCTTAGCAAACAGTGACCAAGATAAAAGTACGTCGTTAGCAGATATTGCGTAGTTGAACTGGCGAAGGAATGGATTTCACGCTTTGCCAAGGTTTTCTTTTTTTAAATGTTTTCGTTTATCCTTTTAAAGTTTTCATTTTAATTAGCGTACAGATGAAGCATATAGAAACTTGCATATGTTTTAATTACCGACACCTTGTAATGGTGGCGACAGAATTCCCCTCATTAACTTTCATTTGTTCTCTTTTTAGCATTTCTTACGTTTCTATGGTAACGATAATTAATACGTAAGTACATGAAGGGAACGAAGGAATATACGTATGTGTTAATTTTTTTGGCTCTGTGTTGCAAATTCTTCCTGAGACTTTAACGATGTTTTATGGCTTTTGTTTTGTTTGAAAAGTCTTTATTCTTTTTCTCTTTCTGTTTTAAAGTGTTCGTTTGGAAAGTATTTCGTAAATGTGTTTTACGTAGATTCCACGTGTGGTAAGCTGTAGGTATTTAGACAGAATTAACTTCTGAATGTTAATTGCAACGAAAGGCACTTGCCCACCAAAACAAAAAGTTTTTGTAAATGTTTTCCGACGTTCGTGTAAATGTATTATTTTAAAATTCCACTATACTGTTTCTGTTTTACTACGCGAACTTTTACGTTTGCTTCTTAGAACGAAGTGGCAAATATTTTCCTTCCGTGTAAACATCAAAATGTATTTCTAAGTTCCCGAAATATGAACTTGTATTTTTATTTTCCTTCCGTGTAAACATCAAAATGCATTTATAAGTTCCCGAAATATGAACTTGTAATTTAAATAAATTTAGACCACAGTTAACAATTGCGGTTGACTTTGAATATAATGAATCGAGAGTAGTAAATTTTCAGGTAGGTTGAATTTATCCACCAAGTTTAATTAACTTTTCAAATATTTGGGGAATTCAGATCATAGGCGGTGACGATGATTCTGGACCAAACATGTTTCGACGTCATATTCGAGCAGAAAAATATTAGTTTCGGCCTCATATCACGTGGTTTCAGAAACAGTGAAACATCGATGCCCGGCTCGGTTATTTAAAAGAAGCTCTGATGTTAGGAGTGATGATATTTCATAACATTCTAATGTGGATCGTAAATACGTCCATACGGATAGGAGGTTTACATATTGGTTTTATTCTAAATATTTCCTTTATGCATGCTTTACAATTGAGTAAAGTTTGATTAAGACATTGCTTATTTAACTTGAATTAGTTACGCTTAAGAAGAGTCTGATTTAGAGAAAACTAAATTCTTACGCTTATATGGATTGACAAATAAGCATAATTAGTGTTCATACGCCCGAACTTAACTGCCTGGATCTCTGCGTACAGCAGCAATATCCTTTCTGACATGATTTACATACCATTTTTTTATGTTGATCTCTGATTTTTCAAATTTGTTGGTATACCATTCTGGCATAATGTCCTAAAAATCGTTAGATTCTAACAAAACTTGGTAACGCATTAAAGCTAATATTAATATCTTCTTGTATTCTTCCTGGACGCGGTCTGGAATTGTTCACTACGTATACGTCGAACAACAGATGTGTACATTTCTTTCTCAGTGACTTTAACTGACCCTAGGGTCACTTCAGGTAACAAATCATTTAATATCCTTTTACTTGTATAACAACTGGAGTATGTAATTATACTAAAATTGCAAATTGCATGTAATACACGATTAGAAAGAGGCTCTATGATGTAGCGATTGAAGATTTACTTAATCTAAATCATTAACCCTTTAAAGACTAATGGTAACTGTATGTCCCAGCTCTGAACAGTAAGTAATTCTCCATTTTATATTTGTGTGTTTCGTGTGATTGTCAATGCAAACAACGATCATGTCTCTAAAGAGAGTTTGGTGGTGTTATGTTTTCTTTGCGGTAGGGACTGGATTACTGAATATTATTTAGATGATATACTGATTCAGAGGGTTAAAAACACAGTGGAACATACAAAAATGTGTTCTAGCCTGTATTTATTTTCCTCTGGACGCCTAGCTAGGCAAAAAAATATAATTCTGAGGTGGGTGGTTACTCCTAGCCTGTATTCATAGATGCCTTCTGCTTTTAATGACATCATCACCTTATACGGTGCACCCCGTTGTCACAAACGAGGATCTGTGGACCGAGTCTTTAAAATTTTACCATTAAGTGTGGTGGTGTAGATAATCTAATACTACCAAAATTTAAGGTTAAATTAGTGAAACGTTTAGATGTTGTTTTCTGTTGTTTTATGAGTTGAAGTGGCTGTGAATTGTAGTCTCTCACGCTAAAAAAGTAATGCAGATCGAGAAGAAATGTGCAGGAATACGACTTCTGTCTGGAACCATTTTACATTTACCATTTCTTGGAATGATACTTGGAAAATTTTATTGTCGACATACTCATTTTTTGCAACGGTGTGGAAAGAAATCTCTAAAATCTGGGATATCATTCATGTACATATCCCAGAAGCACATTCTCTCGTATTCCTTGGCCCTTCAACCCTTCAAAGCTTAGTTTTACTTTAACAGTTAATAATTCTGTAAGTTGATCTCATATGTGTTTCGTATGATTCCCATTGTAATCGGAGATTATTTCTTTAAACATTAACGAATTGATACTTGTAATGGTGAAATATCATGTTTTCTTTGAGGTATGGACTGAATTGTTAAATATTATTTAGACGAGTTTCGACTTTAAAGGGGTAATAATCAAAATACCACCCCTTCTACTGGAGGGAGATGTTATAGTGCTCGGATTATAAGTTTGGAGTTTAATTTTCACTAAGAAGAAATCGAAAATTTCCATATATGCTAATGAGTTTAATCAGGCGTATTAATTTATGATATTTTTCTGTGACAGACTTTGTTGTTAGCTGTTTTGAGGCATTGGAGTTCTCTGCATCTGTGTTAATTAGGTGATTTTTCAACTTTAAGAATTTATTATTTTTCCTGTAGAATTTATATAGTGCGTTTTCTAGTCAGTGCAGCCCGACTTGGCAATTTTTGTAGTTATAAATTCTTTGGCTTATTTCTGTCTGTCCTTTGGACATTGTTTCATTTGTAATTGTAAAATTTTGTTTATTATTCCGTTTAAAATATTTACGCTTATTTATATTTTCATTTATCAGCCATTGCTTTCGAGTTATCACGTGAACTGTGGTTTCTCGGCGCACAGTCTGAGAACCAACGCTGTAGCTCACGCATTCATTGATGTCTGTGTAAATTTTGTAGATAGGACGCACAATCTTTTCTGACCATCTGACCCAAAGCGATTAATGGTAACGACCAAATTAAATGAACAGTCAAACACTGTCTCGTTGGCACGTGTTGCTGAAATGTTCATGCCCAAAAATATTTATTGGGATATTTGAGGGCGTTTGGAACGGAACACTAAGGAGAATAATTGGCCTTGGTGGCTGGGAGATAAGGAGTTTCATAATTCTTTAATCTTTATCAAAAATTTTAGGATGTTGAAAACAAAGGATGATGGGATGAGCAGGGCATATAATACGTATAGGTGATATGAGCAATGCGTACATAATTTTTGTCGGGAAATCTCAATGGAAGAGATCATTTAGAAGATCTGGTTCAGGATAGGGCCTCAACCTCCTCTTTCCGAACTTTTACCTCCATATCAAAGACAAAGAATCTGTCATTACCTCTTTTCTGTGCTGTCTGAGATTCGAGGTGCTCATGGCGGTGAAGATATCGGTGGTAGGTCTCGATGCCTTGTGAACCTTAAGATGAACATCAGGTTCATTCATTAATTTTTGTTTACATATTCACTTCCAGCTTAGGAGACAGGAAACCTAACATTTCAGTCGACACGTGACAAAGTACCCCAAACGAAAAGTTTAATGGCCGATAGCTTGGTCGTTGTGATTCGCAGACTTGGCCACTACGGTCACCGGACCTCACTCCCGAAGATTTCAATTAAAAACATGGCGTATAAGTGAAAAGTGAACAGAAGAGATTATGATTTAAAATATTCACGTCGGCGAGTCCACAGATGGTCTGTCTTCTGGTTTGAAGCGGCGCGTAGTCTGGTGGAAGTTTGCCGACGTTTCAGAGATATTCGGTGCCTTAATCATCAGTGCGATGATGATAATGATGGAGGCAGCAAGAACCTCTTAAACTTCGGGTAAATTTATACCAGACTACACGGAGCTTCAAACCAGAAGACAGAAAAGAGTAAATGTATATCGAATTTTAAAGAAAACGTGATCTAGCTTTACTCACTTTGTGACGATGGGTACCAGCGTCCAGTCATATCCCTCCAGTACCTTTGTAACGGCCTCGTTTATCTCCGTCTTGTCGGCGTCGCCAGGCGCCACAGACGTCCCGATTAACGACGTTCTGTCACCGCCGATCGCCGCAACGGCCGCGGCGGCCACGCTTGCAGCCGTGCTGGCGCAGATTGTGACGACGGGTCGAGGGGTGGCGTCGGGGCAAGGACTTGCCCTCAGGATGTGCTGCTGCGTGGACAGCATGGCTGATCTAACACTCGCGGCCCTCAAGTGTGGGTCTTCATTATTCCAGAAGAAGGGCTTGTGTCCCGAAGTTCGTATTGTTATAAAATATAAACACGGAAAGGTTCAATAGTTTATCGCCGATGTCTAGTTTAACAATAACTTCTTCGCGTAATATTTTGAATCACTACATATCATATGTCGATTTTAAATTGGCTCAGTCAACACTTTATATAAGTTTGTGATACAGTACCAGAGAATGTTTTCTTTTGTTGTAGAATATTTGATTCAGTTTCAAGTCACGTCCGCAACGATGTCACATAATTTAATACAATAAAAACACAAAACACAGGCACATTAAAAGGATTCACACTGAAATGTCACTTGATATTAAAACTGTTTTATTTTTTTTTAAAAAAAGATAAATTATTCCATGAAATGCTTCAAAATAATGTACGTTGTATATAAATTATTGATTGATATTGTAGGGTTTATAAATCATTTTTTCTCTTAGCACAACGTTTCACAGCCAGGATTACGAAGAAACTCTCAAGTGTATTTACGATTGTACAAATTAAAAATTCTTAAAGACTTTATTACGCGTTTTCTAAAAATTTTGAATTAAATGTTTTTGTTGTTCGCTGAGCGGAAGTGGGAAGAATTTGTCACCGTGTTTAAGGAAAGTATATTTTGCTGGTTCCTGCTGTATATAAATAAATAAATAAAGAAACTTCTTTGAATGAAAACGCCCTCGAAATTTTTTTTATCGTTCCCTAAACCTCGTAGTAACTACAAAATACGCAACAAGCGACGTCTCCTAAGCAACGCTTAGAATATGAATGAATCGTTGTTCGGCTCTGGGGGCAACGTTTATACAAAACCTTGGTCGAA
>NW_019059777.1:577919-590408 GCF_000696155.1 Zootermopsis nevadensis | reverse complement strand
GGGGGGGGGGTGGGGGACAAGGGACCATGTCTTCAGAACATGGTCCTTGGACACAAAAAAACATCTTAAGCGCAGTTCTTCATTTAGAATACCGTCTCGCGTCGTACAGAGTGGGGAGAAAAAAAAATTGACGAGATTATATATAAAAAAAAACATTACTCAGGGCGTTGCATTGATTACAGGCGCGGAGGAGAATTGCGTCTGATATTCTCTTGGTGACGACTGTCCAATGAGCGTATGGACTTTGGAGATGCCCGACCAATGAAAATTGTCGGATGCTCCTCCCGTGTAGAATACAAGACTCTGATTGGCGGTGTGATTTTGGCAGTGGAAGGATGTGAACCCTCCCCTTTAAGGATCTTAAGTTATTTTAATCTTGTGCGCGGGAGTAAAACAGTGGCGACTACTCGGAGCGGGGTGGAAACTGAAGTTGAGGCAGTCATCAAGAGAGTACGCTAGCGTTCGTACTCATTGCGTGATCTCTGGATTGTTTGCTTCTAAAATTTTATCTGTGGTTTCTTTAACAAAATATCATCGGATGATTCGGTGATGATTAATGAGTAGGCCTAATGGATTGGGAATGATATGGAAGGAAGTGGTCGTGGCCTAATTTAAGGTACTGTCTGGCATTTGCATGTAGGGACTGTAGGAAACCACGAAAAACCTCTGTCAGGTTAAAAGAATTTCAGGACAGAGTTTTGAATCAGGGATTTTCGGAATATGAAGAAGAAAAGCTAACCATTGGTCTGTGACGTTCCATATTACAGAAATTATTTTCGTAGTGGAATTTGGATTGAATAAATTCTGTAAATTATTTGTATTGTACAATTAAAACAACTTATTATCATCTCATGCCACGGTGGTCTAGCGGTCAGAACGCTGGCCTTGTAATCCTGGGGTCTCGGGTTCGATTTCCGGCGGTGCCCGAATTTATAACTTGTGTTGGGCAAGGCCGTGGTCTAGGCAACACGGAGTTTTCCTCCGGGGCATCCCAACAATTACTCCATTCACACACAGAAGAAGGCAATGGCAAACCACTTCTGGATCATCTGCCAAGAACGTATATGAACAGGTCCCAGTCCGAGAAAAGGATGGAAGGATCCTGTTCATATGGACCTGTCGTCAGACAGAACACTATAAATAAAAAATAAAATTATCATCTCGTAGACATAGATCTAAAATTCTTTTGTGAGCTTAAAAATGCGTGCCCCGCACGTCTCTTTTTTTGGGAGGGGGGGGGGTTAGTGTCGTTAGCTACTTTCTGCCTTTCCTCTTTGTGCTGTAAAATATAAACGTTTTAACAGAATTTATTAATAATAATTATATTATTGTGTTTCTTTGCGTGTTGAATATTTCTTTGTTGAATCTATGATCTCGACTTTGTAACGGCAGGTGGCAACTAATCACACGCTTTAAAATGTTACCCATAGGTGGCACTGAGAGTCCACTGTTATCAGGAAGGAGACACTGGTAACTAATGACGTAACTTACACACACACAATTTAACCTCGTATTGGTATCGAGACTGCACAACTCATGTAATTGATTCAGTACAATTATAGAAGTGATTTTCTTGAAATTAGCTTTGTGCCAATGTCTCAGGCTATGCAGATCCATTTTATGAATATCTCCCTAACCAACAAACTACATATACCAGAGTAAAAAGTAAAGCTGTCCTACTATACGCCTTGTAGTCGCTTGAGGGGAGAGGTGGTATAGCTCCTACTTATTCTTAACCTCGGATATGGATAGGGGTGAGAGGTCAGCGTCATGCCCCGGCCTCGCTTTATCCCCGGGAATGGATCCGGGTACCCATTGGATAGGAGGACCAGAGTAGGTACTATTAAGCTGATAGTCACTCAGCTAGTCAAGAAAGTCGTTGCGTTTTATAAAATCCGAAGGTTCATTACCATGATCGTAAGAGTCCTCCACATCATGGCACCCTACTTACTTAAATTCTATTTTAATATCCTCCCATTTACGTCTTGGTCAGGCACAGACAGCCTGCTGTAGACTCAGTATAGCCTCTGCCCTCCTCTCTCTCTCTCTCTCTCTCTCTCTATATATATATATATATATCAGTCTGCTCAACAGTGTTGACCACGTGTACTCAAAATATTGTGGAAACCTGCATGAAGATAATTCTAATCTTCTGCGAAAAGTTAAGAAATGTTAATACCCTGAATTTTATGGAACCGAAATTTCATTATGACAAGAACCAGCCACTGGACCCTATCCTGAGCCAACAACATACCCAATTTCTGCAAGATCCGTTTAATATTATGCTCCCACATTCCCCTAGGCATCTTAAGTTGCTTCCTCCCCTTAATTTCCGATAAATTTCTCATTCATCATGTTATCCATTCGTGTCCCACACACCTCTCCCAGCTCATCCTCCTTGATTTCATCACCCGAATAATAATCTGGAAAGAATTAAATTTATGAAGCTCTTCTTATGAAATTTTGTCATCGTTGAAATAATTCATCCGTGTACACTCCTACGGCCTTGCCTGGATTTTTCACAGGTGCGCATGAATGCACAAATAGGACGTCTTTCAGTAAACAAGGCCAAAAACAAAGGAATATGGGCCCACCCTGAAGCTTGAAATAGTTTGCGCAGTTCTCGGGGCGTCGTAAGTTCCAGCGACATTTGGTTCAAATTCCGATCGACGTGTTCGGAGTCTTCAAAGCAGGTCTCCTCTGCGCCCCCATCGGCTTCCTTTGACAGTCATAACCGTGGCGAACGGGAAAGTTTCGCTGTCAATTCCTGGACATTCTAACGGAAACTAATGACTAAAATTGGTCTACGTTTTCGGATTTTCAAGTCAAAACCTGTGGTTTAAGCTTGTGTTCCTCTTCGTAAGGACATTGAATTTCATAATTCTTTCTTTTGTCGCGTGATGATTATCGTTCAAACGGTCAATTCGCTTGTTTACTTGTTCTGGCTTTAGTCGTCAGGAAGTCTCTTTGATTCATCCTCGATTCCTTGATCCATGCGTTTCGTAATTGTTGAATAGTTTGGTAATTCTGTCTCTTTGGATTCTGCTCAATTGTTCTCCTTTTTCAATGATTTCAAATTTTCTTTGTCTAAACTTTGTAACTTTCATATCGTACATTTAGAATTCGTTTCTTATCTTTCGAATGTTATTTCTTGGTCTCTTAAGCCATTTGTAAATGTTATTATGATAGATTATGTTTATACTGTTTTAATGCTGAGATGTAATTGGCCTCGTTTTAATTTAATTATTATTATTTTTGATACTATTATATCACAATGTATTATATATTTATTATTATTTATTATTTTAGTGTTCTGTCTGACGACAGGTCCATATGAACAGGATCCTTCCATCCTTTTCTCGGACTGGGACCTGTTCATATACGTTCTTGGCAGATGATCCAGAAGTGGTTTGCCATTGCCTTCTTCTGTGTGTGAATGGAGTAATTGTTGGGATGCCACGGAGAAACCGGGGAAGCCCGCGGAGGAAAACTCCGTGTTGCCTAGACCACGGCCTTGCCCAACACAAGTTATAAATTCGGGCACCGCCGGGAATCGAACCCGGGACCCCAGGATTACAAGGCCAGCGTTCTAACCGCTAGACCACCGTGGCGGTTTATATATTAATTTTAATTAATATAATAGTATACATTTTTCTAATTGTTTTACTGCCAATATCTATTTGTGTAGTTGGAACAATTGTGATTTAAATGATATAATTACATCGCTCTGACTTAGTCTTTTATTTCTTGTGTATATTTGCTTTGTCCTTTTTCTTCTTTTTTATTGTATCTAACCTGTGTTTATTTTGTAATTGATCTTTGTTCTGTTAAGTCAGCAAACAATCAAACCAAAAAAAAAAAAAATTATTTGAATCTCTGTGAAAGTTCTAATGTGTTAAATTCATCAGCACTCCTTGAAGAAGTATCGAAGAGCAAATGTATAGCTCGAATCCTTGACTAATGAACTAGATGGCGAGATCAGTTAGCTTCGGTTTTGGGTTACTTCGCCCCCCGGTAAGTGTTGGAGGCACTATTCTGGTATTTTTCTGGAGAAACTTTGTATGTCCACGAAGAAAGTATCACTGATAAAGTTGAATGGGTCCCAGCGTTGGTCTGCACTCGATGATGAACCTCGTGCGCTGTAATACAGAGATTATTAAGTTATAAACAAAAAGGGTAATTTTTAAGATCTTCCCGGTAAGTGGCACGTGTTACTAAAACTTGTCTTTAATATAATTTTTAAAAAATTTTACTGCTCAGATTACCGATGGTAAACTTCTGGGTTGTTGCACCTTAAATAATTTTGGCTGTTTACTAACGTTTCGGAGAAATATATTTCCTCCAGCTTCAGGGTGAAAACCATGATCTATAACACTTACTTCTTCTCACTCTTATTCATTTCTTTCCGTTTGTCCCTCTATTTGTCTGTCCAGTGTGTCCTAAACCCACACACACGTGTGGGTGTAATCCATCTACACGGAAGATTTAGCCCGGAACCGTCACGCTGCGGCGCACAGCAAAGCGCGCGGCCCACTGTGTGAAAACCAGCTCCTGATTTCACAGGAAGAAGCTAAAGTTGTAATGAGTGATGTGTTTTGACGGAGATTTGTAGTCCATGGAAACACCGATAGTCTGGTCGATGTTTACCAACGTTTCAGAGGTCATACTGCCTCCGTCATCAGAGTATGAAGATTTCTGTCTTCTGGGTTGTTGCCCTGTGTAGTCTGGTCGATGTTTACCAACGCTTCAGAGGTCATACTGCCTCCGTCATCAGAGTATGAAGATTTCTGTCTTCTGGGTTGTTGCCCTGTGTAGTCTGGTCGATGTTTACCAACGCTTCAGAGGTCATACTGCCTCCGTCATCAGAGTATGAAGATTTCTGTCTTCTGGGTTGTTGCCCTGTGTAGTCTGGTCGATGTTTACCAACGCTTCAGAGGTCATACTGCCTCCGTCATCAGAGTATGAAGATTTCTGTCTTCTGGGTTGTTGCCCTGTGTAGTCTGGTCGATGTTTACCAACGCTTCAGAGGTCATACTGCCTCCGTCATCAGAGTATGAAGATTTCTGTCTTCTGGGTTGTTGCCCTGTGTAGTCTGGTCGATGTTTACCAACGCTTCAGAGGTCATACTGCCTCCGTCATCAGAGTATGAAGATTTCTGTCTTCTGGGTTGTTGCCCTGTGTAGTCTGGTCGATGTTTACCAACGCTTCAGAGGTCATACTGCCTCCGTCATCAGAGTATGAAGATTTCCGTCTTCTGGGTTGTTGCGCTGTGAAAACCTCAACTCTTACAAGGTAAATTCTATTTTCTTTAGATATTTTCGGTTGAATGTTGAGAACAATAAAAGAACATAACTACCAATAATCATGTGATTTAGTGATCCATTACTTAGCACAGTTTCTAATGCGTTAAATACAAGCAGACATCACTTCCAAGCTCCTCATCTTTGTCACATTTCAACCAGCTTATAGTCATAATCCTTATATAGATCGTTAGAGGTATATACCTGTCAAATTTTGAGTATAAACATTTGAAGAAAGAAACAATTTTACATCTTTCCGTATATCAACCACTGCTAATGGATATTTACATTTGTTTCTAAATTATTTTTGTGTTTGCATTGATTTATATATTTTTTCTTTGATGGTGTGCTATATCTAATCTATTGTGTATATTAAAGAGTGTTTTTTTTATTTTGCTCCGACTTGAAAGAAGTTTCCGGGAAATAATATTATTAGGAAGGGAGAAAAAAAAACAACGAATGCAGTTGCTACTACTGCTGCTAGTGTGCCGCATGTGTTTGAAACCTGCGGGGTCTAGGTGAAGCTGGGTTCACACCCTCCCCGAATATCCGAACCTTGGCATTGAATACAGACTATCACTCACTCACTCTCTCTATGCTACGTAACTCAGAGTGAAGGGCAACGTAAAGAAGTCGTATTCATTCATCAGTAATTAGTTGTACCTGAGATCACATGTTGACAGACTGTTTCGTTTTGACTTATCGCCCTCTGATTTAACGTTGTTATATCAAGTCTTCTTCTGCATCTTTCTGTACGACTTTATAAGAGAGAGGACTTTTGCTTCATTCTCCGATTTTTTACAGTTCTTTCAGCTGCAGACCGGTAATGTATTTTGCCGTGATGTTGCCTGTGCTTGTAACAGCCAGTGCATGTATGGTTGCCTGCGAGGCTGATCTGCGCAAACCTAAACATTATGGCATATTATTGCACACGAGGTTATATCAGCTCAAGCGTTGAAAAATAAGATGTATGTAGCTCCATGTTATTTATGTTGAAATATCCGCGTAATGTTCTTTCATTCTATTGGAATGAAAGGAAGCATGGTGAATGATTTTGCTGCAGAAATGTACTTTATTATATAGTTCGAGTAACTTTATATATCAGAGTTATTCGCTAACGTCTGCTAATTCATGATTATAAAGTCTGATGCTCGTTGGTCAATGGCACACGCCTCTTGCATCCTACTTAGGCAAGACGCATTTCTTGTTTGTTCTTTGGCAGTCGTGAGGGTCACATAATGCACAGGAGTTGCCTTTACCCCTGATGTATTCCGAAAAGGCTTTTCTTATATCTGCAGATGGTTATTTATCTAAGTCGACAACCTCCGTTTGGCTCTTTTTGCCCTTTGCGAAATAAGAATATAGGGTTTATTTACTTGATGTGTGCAGACATTTTCATTATATGTTAAATAAATTAATCAGAACTATTCATCCAGTTAATTAAATGACATTGGACAGTTTATCCCGCGATTGACAAAGGAAACAAATACTCATTAAAGGCGTGTGTGTGCGTGCGAGTGCGCATATATATATATATATATATATATATATATATATATATAAACGAAATCACTGCGTGTCTGTCTTTTGATTCAAATAACTAACACAACGAAACACAGTCCATGGGAACCTAACGGTCGCTCAACTAGTGAATAAATTCCATTTATTTTATTGAACCTTAAGGTACGTTACAGTGTTTAAACAGCCACACGAATGTAGTCCACACCTTACTGCCTTATTCATGTTCAATTTGTATCTTAAGTGATCTATCCGTTTCAATATTCTGATCGAAACTCTGTACGCATTTCCCATCATCCTCATGCCTGCTACATGTTCCGTCTATCATATTCTTAAAAATTTTGGTGACTAGTATGAAATTACTCATTGTACAGTGGATCCGTTTAGAAATAGCCTCTGAATGTTAGCGGCTTCCGCGTTTGTGAACATAGCGCGAGTGGTTAGCTTCACGTTATGACCGTTTTAACTCCGAATAATAGCTCTGTAGACTGTGCAGTTGGTAGAACCGGTCTGGACATTGAGACAAAACGAAATCTTGCCAGAAATCGAACCCTGGCCGTCTAACCCGTAGTCATTCACGTGAACTGTGTCTTCACTTGGTTCATGTGTGAGTTTTTGCGTAGGCGTACTGGTGTGAACTGAGCCATGTTGAAGTCTGGTCGCCAGGAATCTTGCGGTTGCCAGGAAACGCTTTGCCTTACAACAATCATGGAAATGTTTAATTCTTCGCCTCCTTATTGTGGTTATACGAGCAGTACAGGCATTTTAAAAAGCCCTAAAGGCTCATCAAAGGAAAAAAAAGTGTTAAATATGTAAACTGAATCGAAGACATGACTTGGTCTTCAGTGTAAACATTCTGGAGATTAAACCCATGTTCCATTGCTATACGGCTTGATTGTTTATAGAACAGACGGGCTTCTTTTCAGCCTGATTATGTCATTCTTCAAGATGAAGCTATTTTACCTCCGGGAAAAATCTGGAAGCGTTTTAAAAATCTTTTAGGGTGAACCTGTGCATAACTACATTCGTCAACTGTTTTCCTCTGTATTTGGGAGAGTTCTCGCTCTGTATTTTTTATCATTCTTCACAGGTTGATAGAATTATAGGATAAATAAACAGTACCGATATTAAACTGAGTACCTAGGTAAAGTAAAAGTAAAGTTTGTCCCACTATACGCCATGTAGGCGTTTGGGGGGAGAGGAGGTATAGGTCCTCTCTTCCTTGACCTCGGCACTAGATGGGGGTGAGTGGTCAGCATCACGCCCCGGCCGGCTTTATCCCCGGGAAAGGACCCCGGTACCCATTGTAGAGGAGGCTGGGTGGGCCCCAGAGCCGGTCTGGACGCAGAGGCTAGAGGAAAAATCCTCTGCCCCCGTCGGGGATCGAACCCCGGTCGTCCAGCCCGTAGCTAGTCACTATACTGACTGAGCTATCCCGGAGTACCTAGGTACATGGAGCAAGTCCTTTTGAGAAATATAGCATACGAGGTTTTAACGTCGGTGAGTTTGAAGATGGCTGTCATCTTGGATCATCCTCCATCACAAGGGCGATCGCCATGATGATGGAGGCAGCATGGACATCTGAAACGTCGGTAAACGTCTAGCTGACTACAGACGACAGCCATCTCCTTTTCAGAAGTTGATAGACTAAATTACTTAAGAAATTATCCGGCTTTGTATGTAGCCTAGAGGGTAATTTGTAATTTTCTTAAGATAATTTTTAGGCTTGTGTAGGCTGTGTGCAATGCGCGAAGGCAAGGAAGGCGATTATGATAATTTTGTTGATGAAAATAATAATGACCTCACAGGTTATTGTCTTTCGACACTGTTGTCCATATCAGTATCAGAATACATAGGATTAATATGAATTATTGTATTAGAAACGGGACAAGTTGGAAGATGTCATTTTAGATCAGTAAGTAGAGAACACGACGCAATGAGATCTAAAACCAATCAGTGTCATTCAAGCTTCTGAAAAAAGTACGTAGTAATAAATATTGTGATGAAGTTAATAAAATTCTCAATGAAAGTATTAGTAAAAATATTGGCTCCACGATTACCTTGGCGTAAGAAAGCATGATGAGATAAAGAGGGAAGTTTTGCAATATCTCGCTTTTATGTTTTGTAACACTCTGTGCGTGACAAACCGCTACAGTCTTATCAGATGCACGCACGCACACCACCCACACACACACGCACGCAAAGAGCAAAATATCGAAGGGTGAAGAAAAATACATGTCGACTAGCGTCAACATTTGCATTGTTTTGTACATATTACGTACACAGGCCTGCTAAGGTGATTTAATTGTACGGATACAGAAGTTTTAATCGAAATACCTGAAGGAAATAGATTAGTTAAAAATTTATGAATATATGTAAGGAAAATATTAAAATGTAATTTAGAGATCCGTGTGTGAAGATGTGACTGTGTTCAGTGTAAACTCAGGATTCAGTGAAATGTTTTTATCAACACGTTAGTGAAAATTCGAATTCCTTAAAAGAGAAAAAATTCCGTTTTGTATTACAAAACTAAGGAACTGAAATCCTATTTGTTTCATAAAACGTGTAACACTGCCGCGTTGTCATTCAGGAAACAGGCCTGAACCGCCTTGTTCAGAATTTGCTGTGTCAAATGCAGCAAGTCATCCCGTGACTGCAATTTCATTCAGGTCTAAAACAAAATAAACAGTAGCCAGAGATCAGCCCAGCGCGCGTATCTGCGCCCCAGAACTGCTTTGAACGTCGTTAAGAGCATTGATAAAGTTTTCACCAATAAAACACGGGCTTATGCGTGTGGTCGCCAGATGTCTCTAGCAGCACGTGGGAGTGCAGCTTGTTTGTTCAGATCCCCAATTAAATTCCTCGAGAGTTGCTGCCGAGAGCTCCAAGAAATACTCTGACTTTATGAGGTTTCTTGCTTTTCTAACACAGGGACAAATAATGAGGCACATTCTTATAGGAGGTTCTTTGCCCTTACAACACAGGTACGAAAGGAAAGCATTCAGGTACGAGGCTCTTTGCCCACACAACAAAAAAGTGGGTGGAGATGACGAATATGATGATCCTTGTAACACAGGGACAAACAAGGGGGCAGAAGGGAGTAAATGAAATACGAGACCCTTTGCCCTTACAACACTGGAAAAGAAATTCTTCATTGATGGATATAGTATTCATATAAGAGGCATTTGATTTTAAGACACGGGGATAAGATAAAGGGAGATTTAAGAGAGATGTGAAGATATGAGGCTTCTTGTCTTCACAACACAGAGTCATATGTTCCTATTCATGGATAAAGTGCTGCCTGGCTGGTAGGTAACCCTGTTTGTTTCAATGCACAAATCGATGATTTTTATATGTAAGAGATTTCACCATGCCGTTCCACGGAGATCAGAGTACAAAAAATGTCTCATCTCACAATCTTTCAATTTCATGACCTAAATTTTATAAATAAGAATAATCCAGTGTTTGTTTGTTGCAATGTTCTAATGTTTGTGTGTCTGTTAAGAAACTGCAGTGCCATGCTATTGTTTATTAAACGAAGAGTTGTAATAGAGGATTGTAAAGTTTCTTGTTAAATAAACAGTTTAATTATTTCAGTGTCTAAATCCATGTGAAGAGCGATACTTAGCTATTTAGCTAGTTAAAGTGTGTGATTAAATTGTAGTTGATTTACGAAATGTCTTTTAGTTTTCAGAATGCTTATCCAAGCGCCTAAAATGTTTGTGTGAGTGGAGGGGGTTAATCCGAGAAACGATACGAGTTATAAAAGATAATTTCATAGTACAGAGACGTACTTTTATTTGTATTTTCCATGGAAAAATGATACTGATATATTGCCCACCACCCACACGTTTCTAGATCCATTTCCAAGTATCTGCATGTAAACACGACCAATTTTCCAAGAAGTGAGGTTATAACTGTTTCATCTGTGTACCCTAGGCGAGCATTAGTTTCGTTTGGTATTTCCGATTGTTTACATTTTCTTGATATTTCTTTTAAAACCAGGAAAATATTTATATAAAAGAATTATAGTTCCAAGCCTTATGAAAATTTATAGTTTAGAAATTTACTGTAGGGATAAATATGAATTTTAGAATCGCTATTTTAAATAATGCATCAAGCATAAATATTTGATATCGCCGAGATGAGAATATTTGATGTGGATGAGTGCTATTGAGCGACACTAATTTTCATGAACACAACCTTTAAGCCTCGCACTGCACCAAAGAGTCTATCTGTTACCGTAAAAGCCCGAATGTTGGTAAATCCTATGTTTCACTAACATTCGGGCTTTTACGGTAACATATCGATACTACGCGACGTACAATTAAATGTACGCTATAAATTAATGTAAATGTCATGCATTTGCCTATCTGCAGTGGGTCGTAAGCTTATCGTCACAGATATGTAAACATTTATATGTGTTAAACTGTGACGTTTGCATTGTAATTGTTTCTCGAACTGTTTGTAGTTTTTATTTAAAGGTGCTACAAAGCAGCTCAGATTATACATAACATTGAATGATATATAGTTAATAAATAATTAATTAAAAGAATATGGAAGGGAGAGATCGTAGTGTAATTTACGACAATGACCCGGCATTGGACTGAGGAAAACAATGCGAAATCTCAGGATAGCTGGTTTTTGGGCTGAGACTTAAATTCGGGTCCTCCGGAATAGGAAGCAGGTGTACCAACCACTCCGTCGCTGCGTTTCATCCGTGGTGTTTGTTGAATAAATATAATTTTATAATTATTTATTTTATGACGACAGTTATATCCTGCCAGGTTACGAGCTATCTCGAGGGGTTTCCTTCGCTGTTATCACCTTCCGCCGGCGAGTCACCTGACAGATTTAAATAGGCCACTACTGAGACTCGTAAATGAATCACGTTTTAGTGTGGTTCGTAATAATGAATATCATTGCAGTGTATTATAATGAAGCCTCATTATAAGAAATATATTTATGTCAAAAATTGGAGGCTCTCATCAGTGCCTTATAATGGAGAATCGTAATAATGACTCACATGCAATGTGTTATACGACGCAGAGCCCAGAAGACAGATATCTTCATATTTGCAGCTGAGAGAAGCTGAAATCTCACTTCGTTTCAATTTCAGTTCCACAAGAGATGCAATTTTTCACTCAGTTTATTGGTTATGGGATGCTGACAAATGTTTCGATGCGTTGTTTACGCACGTTTCGCTGTAGTCACTAATTCATGCCCTGTTCTTTCTCTGTCTTCCCGATGAGCAGGCACACTCCTTCCTCTCCCCCCCCCCCCCCCCCCCCCATCCCATGCTTCGTGCTTTTAGTTGGTAAATGGCACACTCTGCATTACCGCTCCTCTGCCAAACGTACACTCACTGAAAACTGTGCTTGGATGAGTCTTGCAAAGTTTGCATTGCTACTGCGTTTGTGGGAGGTCACGTGATCGATATTCGGCCCCCGGACGCTGACTGTCAGCAGAGATGGTGACTTAAAACGGGCCATGAAAGCGTCTTTATACATTTTTCTCAGCCATCGTACTTCAGTTCGACGCTGGATGTTACAGGTATAGGACTATATACAGTTTAGAAAGTTTCGTTAAATAACCTAAACCCGTAAGATTTGAGGTTTTCACAGCGGTGAGTATGAAGATTTCTGTCTTCTGGGTTGTTGCGCTGTGTAGT
>NW_019059777.1:508600-575060 GCF_000696155.1 Zootermopsis nevadensis | reverse complement strand
GGTTAACATCGACCAGACTACATAGAGCAAGAACCCAGAAGACAGAAATCTTCAACCTAAACCCAATTTTCTTACGTAATTGTTCTGTCATTCGACGCCATTTAACTAAGTGAGTTCATAAAGAGGATTTCAGTAAAAGAAGAAACAAACAATTGAAGTTTCTGCTTCTTAAAATGTTTATCTTTTTTGTATCTCTCTTTCTATCTATTGTTTCTTTCTGTCTTTCGTTCTGCACTTTTATATTTTATTATTTTCTCTTTCTTTATCCATTTCTTTGAAGGCACTGCCAGTTTTAGTTCATGCATTGCTTTTATTTCTAGGGTTTTCTGGTTTGTTGGACTGAGCTAAAGCTTCTCCAACAGAATCACTTGGCGTGTTGTGCGCGCGTCTGCACAGCTTGATGGACTTCAGTGGACAGCCGGCAAAGACGGCGCTGGTAAGGTACGTTTAACGAGTTGTAGTCGTTTAGAACCACAAGGGCACAGCTCACACGAAACAGAATCCCTGGGATTCATGCACCGCCAATTCATAAACGACACATGCAGCAATTTGCTGAGATTTGAGTGCAGAAATGGCTGTCTTCTGGGATATTAAATCATGCAGTCTGGTTTATACTTACCGACGTTTCAGGGGGAGCTTACTGCTTCGGTCCTACCAGACTAAACGTTATAATATTCTTAACGGAATCCATCTTTATTTCTTGCAGCATTTATAATCGTAGCATTTTTAAAAGTAAATCGTAAGTATAAAATTCGGCCTTAATTTTGAGTGCACATAATTGTTAATGTATCACAAAGAGAAGAGACGAGAAATTTATGCTAAATTTTAGTCTAAAAACATGAAGGAAAAGATACCGAGACATAGATTGGATGTGACAATAAAATGAACGTTAAAGAAACAGGGTGTGTGAGAAGTGGAAAATCTCAGATTATGGAAAACGCTGTGGGCTGTTGTAAACATGGTAGTGAAAACTTGGGTTAAGCAAGAAAATTTTTCCAATCAGTTGAACTATTCTTATATTGAAAAGCGTGATGTGCTCTTGGTAGTTACTTAGCCTCAAATAATGAGATAAGGTAAATTTGTTTGTGCTTGATGAAAAAAACGTTGATTTAGTGAGCGATAGCATTTGTTTCGAAATTTCCCTTTCTTTGTACCACACCACGTCATGGTTCGTCCTCGGATTGTGGATGGTGGAGAACACCCCTCCCCCCCCATATGGAGGTCAACCGCTGATACACTGAACAAATACTCGCGGATAGCCGACAAGGGGTAATGTTCCATCTTACCATAAAAATTTACCATGTTATGTAATGCCTTGGATTTGAGCAGATGACTTGGATGAAACCACTTGGGAAGAGTGTACGTTGGAAACTTAGTAGTAGATGGAAGGATAATATTAAAACGGAACTTCGTGATGAATGCGAGAGAGTAAAGTCCATTCAATGTGCTGAGGATATGGTCCAGTGGCGGTTATTTTAAACACTGCAATGGAAGTAGGTCATTTATTGACGTGCTAAGTGACTATCATATTTTAAGTAAGATTCAGTACAGTGATGTTAGTAAATTATTTGTATGGGTGTTCATTCAAACAGTCATGGCACTGACCTGATAATATGCATCAGAAAACGTTCCATAAGCCACTGATTCCTTCATGGTTCATGCAGTCTTCTGTCGGGCATCAACCGCAAAGTTACATAAAGAGTTCTTTTGTTTCAAACGTAGAGGTGCCGAAAAGTTGGTACAACTTTCTACCTTGAGGTACATTTGTGACCAAAACTCTTTAAACAATGTGATCATGCTTATTTTTATACTTAGCCAAATCGTGTTATTATTTCTTGAAGATACGTACGCCTAATCATGATATTGAATTGTTTACATTTTAGAACACTTTATTTCCAGATTTTTTATTTGTTATTAATGTTTTTTGTAAATTGTCATTCTATATTCGTGTATCTACATGGAATATAAGAGAATTTTATATTTTCAACGTGAGAAGAGCACATAGTTATAAAAATTGAATAGAATTAGGTCTGGTGCGGTTCGATAATGACTTTAAATCCTGCGTTGTCGATATTTTTATCAAAGTATCAGGGTACTTAGAACAAATTATAATAATTGAATCAATAATGCTTATTTTGTTTACGTTGTTAGTATAATCATAAAATTAACTGCAACGGTGGAACATGGCTTTAGAGACTTATAAAGACAAGTAGTGGATTACACTCAGCTTTGTATCGATCTGACCATCCAATGCCAAGGTGGAGAATGTGTGTAGCTTTACCTCCACGCCCGCTGAGAACCTTCATGATCTCTTGGTGGATTGGAAATACATTTTGTATCTTTCTCTGATTCATGTTTGTTTATGACAAATCCTAGAACAAGACACGTAACATTTTGGGATTATAAAATAAAGTACAAAGTAGAATAGATTATTGGATTCCAAAAGGGGCACAGCCGCATTAAAATGGAGAGAAGTACATAATGAGGAGCTTCTCTGAAGGAAGTATTATATTCATCATAAGAAAAATGAGATGGGTGGCACATGTGGCATGCATGGGGTTTGTAAGAATTGATTATGACATCACAATCGAATGTTTCGACGAGACGAAATCATGTGGCAGACCTAGGCGAAGATAGGAAGATAATATTAAAGTGGGTTTTAAATAACTAGAAAGTACACTAGATTCATTTGCTTCAGGATCGGGTCAATGGTGGGTTTTTTGAACACGATAATGAACCTTCATAACTCAGTGAATCTTTGAACAGCTGAATAGATATCAGCTCCTTAAACACAAATTCCACTTCAGAACATGTTATGCATATTAATTTTATCTATAATTTACTTGATGTATACAATTTCTATGAGTCTCGTTATCCCTGCCTAAGGCCTTTTCGGACATTTTACGAGTGATTGGGTGTATAATTTCTCTGCTTTTTAGAAAGATCGAAAGTTGGGAAATTCTCCTGCTGTTCACAAAAGTTTTTGGGTAAAATTGCGGCTAACGAGCCAGAATTATTACAATTGCGTGCATTTTCTGTTTCATTTTTTTTGTACTGTTCTAATTTTTTGTGAAATTACCCCATATTCGTGCAGAGTAGAAATTAATATTGGACCGATACGGACCAAAACTAAATTCGTCTTACAACTTTAATACAGGCCCAGAGTTCCAAGTTTGGTCATAAACCAACGATAATATTGTTATGGTTCCCACCTGTCGGCCTCACAATCTATGTTTATTTGATCAAATTCTTTTAATTGGTAACAAAATTAATAATCGCCTTGCTTTCGTGTTAGTTGAAGTATCGACCGCTAGATGACACTCGTCTCTTTTACGTGTTTTATGCATTGAAATACGCATATAAATTTAATTGGATTCAGTAAGTCAGTATACAACAGTCTAGTTAACGCAAAATAAAAATATTTTTAGCCTGTTATATGGTCTTTATTAGATAAACAAATATATGAGGCATCAAATTAACTTAATACAAACCATACACACATGTGTATATAAACTTGATGAAATGTTGGGATGGTTCAAGACAGATGACCGAGGTTAAAAGGAGAGGGGAAATGGGGGGGGGGAAGAGGGATTTGTCTATGGTGGAAGCTACATGAGCGGGTGATGTGTTCTCTTAAGAGAACACGAAGAAGCAAAAGAGAATTTAGCTTCGAATTTTTGGCATGGACCAACTTTTTCTCTTTTTTTTCATACTCCCCCCCCACCCCCTGCAACTGGGAGGTGCGTTCAGGGCGGGAAGTCCTTTTACAAGTCACTCAGTCATTCAGTAAGCTCGTATTAACAGACTCATCTGTACTCTCTGGGATTTGCCTCAAGAGTTACGTGTGTGTATAAATTATTAGTGACTTTATTTTGCGCTTAATTCAGCGAGCACGACAACATTCTTAATTAACAATCGAACATAAAATAATTGAAAACAGCTCTAAGTCACAATAATATAATGGAAACGTTTATTTTAATTTAAATATAAACACGTGGTGCATGTAAAATATATTAATAGGTTACGCTAAATAATTCATTGACTAGTAACAAATCAGGTAACAATGTATTTAATTTATTTAATATATTTAATTCTTTACTATGTGTGTTTGAAAAGTGTTGCGCAATATTATCGTTCCATATGATTTTAACCCCTTTAAAGTTGAGTTTCAGTTTAAAGAATTATCTTATTTTATTTATATATATTTATTGTAATTTAGACATACCAGTTCTCAATGGTGAAACGAACAAAATATATAAAAAAAGACAGCAACAAAAGAAGTTCAATTTCAGTGACTTTATTAAACATCAAAGTCTTTGGTAACAGGTGTTCAGTACTTTTAAGTGACATACCTCGTTCAAGACACGGAAGATATTAAATCGCAATCCAAAAGACTAATTTTGTGTTGCATCATTCAACGTGTTTCTGTTCGTGTAACACAATTCACCCACACTTCAAGACTCTAAGAAGAGAAATGAATGACGAAAGGACTTATTACATACATCTGCAAGTAAGAATATCACTTATTATTACTGTTATCATAATCATTTTATTCTTGGTCTCATTTCACATATTTCTTTCTGGGTATTTCTCTTCTTGATAAAATGGCGAACCCCACCACTCAGGCTTCGAGTTTCTGACTGTAACACTTTCCTTATTATGTACGATGTTCCTGGTACAACTGTCTTTTGTATAAGATACGTATACTGAGTGTGTCCCTGGTATTGATCCCGTATAATTTGCAGTCCTTTAGCTACAATTTCCTTGGCCTGAATCAAAATTGATGATAAAAAGCATTTCATATTCCACATTACCTTCATTTCTATACTTAGATTTTTATATTTTAATTTTTTTTCAGACTCCTGTATTCCACTCCTATCTGATGGTATTGTTTCATCAGTAAGCAAATTTTATCTTTATTGTTTTTCGTCATTATATCTGATCTGTTTGCCAGAACCACTTTATCTGTTTCTACCCCTTGATTGCGCAGTAATGTTGTGTCTTCGTGTTCACATATTGGTTTAGGCGTGTGTGAGTACCAGTTTTATGTTATTGCAATGCCTAATATTTTTTTGCATATTGAGTAATGCAGATGTGTACATATTTTATTACCTTTTATTTTCATTCTTTGCCAGAATATGACATCCTGATGTTAGAAGGTTATTAGTGTCTTCGTATTCCTTACATAGTCGATATCTATTCAATTTCGTCTTTCAAAATGTTTCTCTTTAAGTAATTTGTGCTGATTGTCTAATCCTGAGCTGTCAAAATTTTACTTTTTCTTTCTCCCTTAATGTCTCGAAACTTCAGCCGTCAGTAGGACTGCACCTTGTCCACCAAATTTTCAGATAAACTACGTCGAATTTGTCCATGAATTACTTTAATGGTTCTGTGAGATATCGTATCATTATAATCATCATTGTTCGACTCCATGGAATTTTGTGTGAAGTTAAAACTTGGTCTCTCATCTTAAGGAAGAACGTGTATTGAGCACAGTTTTCTTAGGAGAATATTTTGACGTTCGAAGGATGAAATAACAAATTTGGTTGAAATTACATAATGAGGCGTTTTATAATTTGTACTCTTCAACAAATATTATTAGGGTTATAAATTCAAGAACGATAAGATGGGAGGGAGGATGATAAATGCGAACATAATTGTGGATAAAAGTCTTTAAAGGAAGTTGCCATTCAGAAAACAGTCGTAGATAATGAAATAATATTAAAATGAATCTTAAGAAAATTGATTGGAAGGATGTGGACAGAGTTCATCTGTGTTCTTGTAAACATGATAATAGAACTATTGGTTTCCTAAGAGGCGAGAATTTTTCAGACTAAACAAGTATACTATCAGACTCTCAAAACTTTGCTCAATGAAGTTAGTTGTCCAGCATAATTTGGCATATCTATTGGATTGTTTCGGCTGCAGATTTGTGTAATTTATCTGTCCATAATTTAAATATCCTTAACGTTCCAGTCATAGAATGTGATAGATACATTTGTGTCTTACGTCTTCGCCTGATGAAACTTTAATATTTCTCTCTCGTGTCCCTCTTGCTATTTGTCTTATAATATCAACCCACCGACATGTCTCAGGAACCTGAATTATCTTCGTAATAATTTCTCTCATCACTAACCTCTCATTTCAGTTTTCTCATTTAAACTTGTTTACATTGCACCCCATTTGGAACATAACATTGCCGTCATCTTTAAAACTTTAGATTGTCTGCCTCTCATTACAATTTCTTAAGGACTAGTCCTGTAATGGGCTTCTGTGAATACAATGATCGTTCATAGCCCATAAAAATATGGAATTCCTTGACCAGCTGAATTATTGCTGGTTGTTGGAGCAAGATTCCGTATAATGTAGTTAGTTTTCGTATTGCTGGTTATTTACGTTCATAGGTGTCTGATTTTGTTAGTTAGTAGCTACAGTCAGGAGTGTTAAAAACTAACTCCACGGAGGAGATGATAATTGTTTAGCTGGTCAAGGAATTCCACCACCTTGATGTAGACCAAATATTCAGTAATTAATTCAATAATAATTTATCAACAATGACTGAATAGGATTTGGATATATTTGGCAGAAACTGTGCGCTCGACGTCCATTAGTAGTAACAGGCAAGGGGATCTGGGGGTGGGAGGGGCAGTAGATAAATTAGCATACACTGTCCACGCTATAAAAATTATTTCCCAGCGGCGGTACTTTGTAGCTCGCTGTCTCATTCCCTTTGTCGGTTATGTGTTTGGTTTACATAGTGTATGTATTTGTTGTCCTTCTATCCACAAGCTAGTGACGTAGGTAAACCGCACGGTTTGGTCCCGGCTATTGTACATTCTGAAACCAGAGCGTTCCATCGACAGTCTGCTAATGATGAGACTACATGAAATGTATTCGCCCTGTACCTGGAAACCTCGGAATGATATTTTGACCTAGGAGGGATGAAATAAGTGGGTAATTTAGAATACTGCAAAACGAAGAGCTACGTGAATTGTACGGGTTACCTAGCACAGTGAGGATGGTGAAATCTGGGAGGGTCCGATGGGCTGGACATGTAGCACCCATGGGGAGGCAAGGGGTGCATACAGGATTTTGGTAGGGAATTCTTCTTGAAAAAGACCACTGGACAGACGAAGAAGGAGATGGGAGGATTGTAAATGGATGGCGTTGGCTCAGGATCGTGGCCGGTTGCGGGCTTTGGTGTTGTCGGTGTTCGACCTGTGGATTCTGCTAACAGGGACTCAGGTGATAATGTCGATATGAGATAGGCGCTGTGCTTATATGGAAAAAGAACTGTTACAATAAATGTTACAGGAATAGAATCTGATGGCGTAGACTGGATTAATCTGGCTCAGGATAGGATTCGGGACGTTGCAAACACGGTATTGAAGCTTCGGTTTCGATAAAAGACTAGGAATTTCTTGACCAGTTTATAAGATGTTACATTTTTGATAAAACCAATGTATCATGGAGTTCCTCGTCCAAGGAGTCCTACCGAATGTCTATAGATCAAGCCAACGAAAAGTTGGGACCCGCAGTGCTCAGGCACTTGAATAACCGGTCGTTCCTAGTATCCCAGTATCATGGAGTTCGATAAATCCATTGTCCTTTTCCTATTTTTTATTATCCTCCAAATCCTGTGAGCCATTTCTCATAATATTTATCTGTAAAGCGTGTATTATACGTTAAGAACTGGTCCAGGGTGCCCCCTCCCCAGAATTTACTATATCGATGAATAGAATATCCGTCAGTGATGAGAAAGGCAATGGCCATCCACAATCCTTTGGCGTTCACTGGACCTTTGTTTCCTTAAACCTTTAAAGTTACTGTCGAGACTTCCGTCCCGAATGCCAATATTGTAATGATCGTCATATTTTAGAGTTTCAGAATATACGCCTAATTTTAATCACATTATAATCTATTTCCGCCATTGTACTCAAGAGCCTGTTACGGTTTTCAGACGAAATTGAATGGAGCAGACATACACACATTTTCCAAGCAGTTTTACTAACAGAATTGGCTTTTATGTTCATATGCCTGAATAACAAGTACGTGATGTTTTATATAAAACGCAACGCCAACTACAACAATATTTTAAAGCTTTGGTGACATGATTATAATAAGACAAATAAGTTGTTGTTTTATATTTTATTTATAAGAAATAAATTACAGAACACCTGTACAGCAGATGCTAAAAATTTCCCTCCGCCTTTTCAAAGAAAAGCGTCCATCGAAATTTTATCAATCAGTGTCGTATTTGGTACTTCTTTATCAAAATACGCACTGCTCAAATGCAAACGATTTCGATATGAAGTAATGTTCGAGAATGAACTCACGACTTTCTAGAGAATAAACAGTGTTACCACCTCCACAGCTTATGCGCCATTGCTTGAGCAGCGGCCTAGTAACAAGGGTGACCTTGACTTTAGTGTGACGTTAGAGGTTGGTTGGTAGAGTCTGATGTACTTGTTGTAACGTAGTATGTAACTTTTCTTGAGTTTCGTTTTAAATTGTAGACTACTCCTTGTGTTTGATATTTACAAGACATCATATGGCATTAAGGTAGTAATAAATAGAATAAATTAGGTATAATGTTCTCGCGGCGCAGAAGATGTCAGTGTTTGTTCATTTGGGTTGTGACGCCATGTTGACAGTCAACAAGGTGTAAAAATCCAAGGAACTACTTGGACAATAGAATAGATTTATTGTATATGGCTGACACATTATTCAGTTGTTGGAACCTAGATGTAATAAATTGTATACAGATAAGCACATTTTAAAGTGTCTGGAAGTTTAAATGTCCTGTTATTGTGAAAAATATTTTATTTATAATTTGTTGGATATTTAATACACCGATAAATATTTAAAATTAAAGATGTAGATATTAATAATATTTGTATATGCAGTAATTATTTTACTTTTAACCGTTTTTAAGATAAATTTATAGAGCGAAATTTGAATTCTAAGTTAAGTACGAACTATATTGAATCAAAAATTGAATTTTACATGCAAATTTTAGAGTAGATACACAATATGAATATAAAAATTATTTCTATAGTCTTACAGATGTGACAGGAGAATAGATTTTCTCGTATATGCGTTCACTTTATGAACTTCGTGCAAATAAAGTATAACAATCAGCGATTATTTTCGTAAAGAATCATAAACCGAGTGGTCTTTATAACAGTATGCTTCATTGAAGATAATTGATAAACGTAAATTAAATTAACTACGTTCTTAAGAGTTTGATGCTCGTGTCTTGAGATTCGTTTATTCGTTTTTAATAGGCTATAAAACTGCAAATCAGGCTGTTCTTTTAATTCAATTCAATTCAATTAATTTATTTATTTACGTGTTTGCCAACAGCAAGAAACCAATAGCAGGCAAACACTGATAAATATAAAATAATAATGAAATAATAAAGAAAAATATTACAAAAAGAGATTAATTGAACTTATACATGTACAGTATTAAATATAACAGCCAATTACAGGTAAACCCAAAAAAGAAACAAATTTCTACACAAAAAAAAATAAATGAAGGAATATAAATAAAAACAAATAAATGTTATAATATAATAATAAAATCCTTTGTGGAAAAGTGACAAAGTCAAAACATACAAAAATTTGATAGAAGCAGGTAAGAGCATTAGTTTACAATCGGGAAATGTTTACTGCTATTGACATTAATCTTTTATCTTTTAGTCTCATGTGTGGAAACGACGCATAGATCAACCCTTTAATTTTGTCTAAATAATATTTAATAATTCAACCCGTACCGCAAATAAAACACAACACTTCGTCATTACAATCAACTTGTCTTTGCTGTTCATGGAAATAATCGCTGTTTGTTCTGAGAATCGCACGAAATCCACAATTAAAAACGCAGGTATCGACAGTTGAAGCAGGTGGATCATCAAGTCACCACTAGGCTTCAAAAGGTTGATATCATATATAAAATTATAAATTTGTCTATCTTTGTATGAGTATCAAAGCTGGCCTCTTATATTAAGGGAGGAACACAGTTTGAGAGTGTTTGATGACGTGTTAGACTACTGAAACTTAGAATACTTAGGCCCAAGATGGATGACAGAAGACTGGAGAAAACTGAGGAGCTTCAAAAATTGTATTTTTCATCAAATATTAAAAAGGCAATGAAATCAAGGAGTATGAAATGGTTATGAGTAGCTACATGCATGGGAGAAATGACGAATGCGAAGAAAGTTTGAGAAGGAAAAATTTAAAGGATAGAGACTATAGACAAGAAAGGAAGATAATATTAAAACAGATTTTAAAGAAGAAGGATGTGGACTGTTTTCAAGCGTCGCATGATAGGGCACAGTGGCGGGATCTTGTGGACACGGCAATGAACCTTCGAATTCCGTAAGAGGAGATTAATTTCTTGGCCGGCCGAACAACTATCAGCTTCTCAAGAGGAACTCTACTGGTGTTGAGATGTGTTCCTGCAAACGTGGAGTTGAAAACGTAGTTCTTTCTGTTGTGTGCCGCTGCTCTGCTGTATAAGCGGCTTTGCTCGATGACGTGAGATGTGTTTTCGGATTCAGTAGGCAGACCTGAACAAACAATGGTCTTGTTCACGCGTCTGTACCACAAAGGCTTCATGCTGTCTGCAAAAGCCTTTTTTCCTATCACCCAGCACTAACAAGCGTTGGAAATTACATGTTACATTTATTTTATTATACACCCTTCTGTGATTATTACATCGGCAACAATTTATATTGATGATAGTATTTAAATTATTTATTGTATATTTTACAACATTTTAAAAAAAATTAAAGATCTAGGAACAACAGTAACAAAAATAAATCAGAAAAATAATAAATTCTGATAAAACTTTCTACTTAAAATATCATAAACGAACAAGTTACGTTATTATATAGTTCTAAATATGTGTACAGTTTTGCTATTTTGTGTTGGAATCAACCATTAGTAATTTTTGCCTTCCTGAGGAAATGCGCGTGTTGCATCCCGGTCGGGGCGACATTCATCACTAATTATCTGTGTACACCTATCTGACCCACTGTCCAACTAATTAACTGTGTATCTAGCAAAGTATCTATTTATCTGTATCATATATATTTAATTCCATATCTAAGAACACATTAACTGGTCCGTTACGTAACTCACACGTAATTAATTTTATACTTCAGAAGTTACATATTAATTTATACACCTAAATATATTACACGAAATAAATGTATGCATTAACCATCATTCCGTTATCTTTACAGGTTTACTACCAGCTATGGGGATGTCAGATTTTTTCAACAAGATCTTCAAGTTTCGCATAGAAAGAGAGTCGAAACATACAAAACTAGAAATGAAAAAATAATTCGACAGTGAACAAGTATAAAGTGTAGGAAGACGTTTTGAGTTTTGAAGTGCAGTGTTCCTGGGCAGCTATGTATAAGAATTCGGCGGCGCCCGACTCGGGTGGATCCCCGCCAACAAGCACGAACTCTGACGTTGCGACTATCGATAAGGAGACCGTACCCTTGGACGAGGCCGTCGGAAAACTTCTAGAAGGTAAGTTGGGTCTAGGTGACACGGGGGCTGCAAGCAACAAACACAAGGACGTTACTTATACTGTTATTTTCATCATGGTTACTGTGAGCTCTAAAATTAGGCAGATAATCCATTATTATTATTCCATCTATCCACCAATTTATAGGGTATTTACTTCTACGTACCTAAGACAAACCTTGCCTCTGAGGTACATAGTGCAGCAGCTATTTCCGAAATACATTTCGTTTTTAATATCTATTACATGTATTATATAGTTTTATTGTGAGGTATGACTATAAATGTTACGACAGCGTCTTTCGAATGATGTATGAAGATCCTAAAATGGCAGTTGTCGTGTTCGCCCGGGATGTTGGCCAAATATTTTCTGAGTGACTTGGAGACAGTTCCAGTTGCTCCTATAATTATTGGGATTACTTGTGCTTTTCTTTCCACATTCTCTGTATTTCTATGAGAAGGTCCTTGTATTTGAAGATCTTCTCCGCTTCCTTCTTAATTACATTCTTTTCAGTTGGTATTGCTATATCAATTAGGAGGCAAGTTCCAGTTTTTTCTGATTATAATATCTGGTTTGTTATTTGGAATGGCTCGATCTCTTTTGAATTATTATTATTTTATTTTTATTATAAATTGTTAGGCCTATTGCTGGTATTATTATCAATAATACCACTACTGCCAAGAAAGTATATTCAAGTGTTAGCTCGTGAGTTTCTTTGTGATTATTCTCAGTCATTCTATGATAAGAAAATATCTACAAATAGGCTGCACTTAGTGTTTTTAATCCTGTCTAATTCAACGAACGTGGTAATATTAACATGTACCATATTATTTTACGATAAATAATCTCTGAGATTGATAAAGCATTGTTAAATACCGATGATAGTAGATATTGCTATTCTCTGAATTGACACTGTTATTATAAACTAGTGTCACATATTAGGTGTTATCGTCAGGGAATGAAACGTTATAAAAATTTTGCTCACCGAACTAAATATTCAATTTTTATCTGAAATATATAAAAATTGGTCTATACCAAACGTTTTCGAGCGTTAAGACGTTGGACCACTTCTAGACTTTCTTGTCAACTCGAGGGTTGACGGGTTGTGTATGAGGACGATTAATTGAAAATACGTGACATTTCATTTAAAATTGTTACCAGCTTAATTAATGCAGGAGATACACTAAGTGATATTTAAGGTTTTCACAGTGGTAACTCTAATCCTCCGTCGGCAGAAATTGACACTCATATAAGACAGCTAAAATTATAGTTTACATTTTTAATTTTTAGTATTTTAGCTACTAGATGGGATGACATGAAACTGTTATAGTAAACACTTAAGTATGGACAAGTCTAAGTTTATTTATCTCGTTTTCCTTATTGGTTCAAATTCCTATCACAAGTAGCTATAAATCCATTGCTAGTAAAACACATATGATTAAAACTATCGAAATACAGACAATATCGATCTGATATTGCAACTTCTTGAACAATCAGCAACAGTCAGACTAATAATAATAATATCAAGGCATTGTCCCCGAAGGGTGTATCAACAAAAGGGCTGATTTAGACAATATTGAAATTTTACGCTAATTTTTTATAAATATTAATTATTATTGTCCATACGCCCAAATGTAACTATCTGTATCTCTGTGTAGAGCAGCATTAGCATTATGTGCTTCTGGCATGACATACATTCCACTATTTTATGTTGTTAGATTAACTACCTCTAGTTATATAAAATACGATGAAACTCCCTTCTGGCGTAATGCCTTTAAAACGAGAAACGGCATTTCTCGTAGGAAAGTTGATAGGAATCGATTCCTCGATTCGAGTCGAAGACACTGAGATGTTTAGAAAGCATCTAACTAACTAAATATTTGAACGGTTAGCCGCACGGGGTGGGGTAAGATCAGTTGGTACGTTGCAAATACCGACGTCGCCGACTGAGGGCGGTGTGACAACGGTCGCCCGGAGTTTAGCTAACTAAATATTTGGGATGGAGCCTAGCACACACATTTGACAGGGGAAACCAAAATGTTTGACCCCGGGTACTATGTGTTATACTATTCGGACACTCACGATGATATATCCTCTAACTCCGTCGTGTTCTCTAGGTCCTAGAGTCTAGGATATTAAATATTCATTGAAGGTGTTTGAAAACGTAGAGATTAGGAAACTCTAATAAGGAGTTTGCCCTAGAAATTAAGGCAGAGTAAACTAATTGCACAGCAGGACAAAATATTAATATAATAAAATTGATGGATTCATGTAAAATGTGGTAACATTTAGAAATTTTGAAACGATAGTATCAAATCAAAATTACATTCACGAAGAGAAATTAGAGGAAACTGAGTTTGGGGAATGCTTGTTACCACGCATTTCAGAGTCTGCAAAGTGAGGATTCAAATATACAATGACAATTTTACTTGTTTCATATGGGCGTAAATCATAGTTTGATGATATTCTAGAACAGATTGCTGATGAGAATTTTTGAAACCAAAAACGAAGGAAGCAATAGCAGAGGTAGGAGAATATTATATAATTTGTACTCTTCACTAAATATTATTGTGATGTCCAAATAATGAGTTGTATCTGTTGATATTGGACTTCATGAACAAAGGTCTTCTTCAGAAACTGATATTCACTCACCTGGTTAAGAATTGGTCCTCCTTTTACGTATCCTGAATTTTCATTACTGTTTACACAACAACCTTAATTTGTTCCGTAATTATTCTAAATATTCCCTCAGGTCGAAAATTTCATTTTCGCATTTACATAAAACATCACAGCAAAACAAAATATTGTATCTTTGTATGTATTAATCCAAGGATTTAAACTGGACAATAAAAAATGGTAGTCTTTCTTTTAAATGACTACTTCCTTTTAAATGTATACCAACGTATAAAGCGTGCATGCATATTGTTTTCAGTCTGTTTTTGAGGCGGCTAAAAAGTACACCGTGATGGTACATAGGCTTATAAAGAAAAAACTGTACTCATTCAAGATCTCATTATTCGACGGAGAATATAAATGCATTTGTACCGTTTTATAGAGGATACTACTATATAGTAATTTATAAATCCATATTAATTTTGAATTTCTAATGTAATTAATTTAAATTATTACCAAGTAGAACAGAAATTGCGGTAAATAATTTCTGAGTCCTTGTAATTACTCCTATTAAGCGTTTGATTCTTTAAAATGTACGGAAATATGATCTGGCGAGTCAGGCACTCTGGTGGTGGACTCTGTAACGAGGCGGGGTGATGTCCATCCCGTGGCAGAAACAGAGTGGCTTACGTTTGCGTCCACTGAGCCGCGTCTGTGGTTAAAAGTTTGCGTTGGCTGGCCTCACGCAAGGGTTCGCTTGTTCTTCGGAAACGAAGCAGTTTGAAGAAAGCATGGCAATAAAATGTTCTCCTCCTTCACCGCATCATCTTATCTGACCCAACACTTTAAGTCACATTTACCGTACCAGAAAGATCTATTGTACATGGGCGGTGATGAGTGTTTCACTGAATAAACACAGCGCTGCTGAATGCAATTGACGTACCAAATTATTTGCCTATTAGTAACGGATTAATTCGGCATTTCAAAAGGGAAATTTAACGTCGTGTCTTTTTTGCTTCTTATTCTTTTCTTTCACCGTCGACATCAGCGCGTTTTAGTGGCTAACAATGATCCATTGTGTTTTAAAACAGTTGAAGGCTTTTCAGTTATTTTTATTACTCTGTACATGCCATTATCACAGTTGAAAAAGTGATTATTTTTATAGACGTTATTTTTTTTTTAAAAAAGAAATGAATGTACATTTTAGTTAAAATTAAAATGTAGTGGTAGTTTTAGCTAATATTATTTTATAACAAATGTAGTCAATATTTAAGAAGAAGTGCATTTCGACGTGATGTGTGCGGTTAGGTTAGGTTTTGTTCAAACAAAATTCCTAGAGACGTACAGTTTTCAGTCTGAATTATTTATTGACTGAAAATTTTGCCGACAACATGGTAGTGAAATGTTTTATACGTGAAGTGCACAGAAATTACAATTTACCTCTTACAGACTTCTTCTACTACAAAGGGCTGGGCGCTTCGGTACACGTTTCGACTGATTGATTATTCCATCTATTCCTATATTTTCCAAGAGTACATTTTCCTTTTGATCATGTGTAACTATGTGCATCATATTATGAAGGAATGTTATTTTACTTAATACCATCAACATGCATTCTACAATTAAAATGTTAATTTATTTTTATTTTTCAAGTACCAAAGTAGTTTGTAGTGTGTTCTTATGTTTTAATGTTATAATCTGTTTCTTAACTAACTCCTAAAAGTGATTTGAAAAATCTTGTACTTACAGTTTCCGATTCACATTTTATAATTTCTCTCATAACCCACTTTTCAATTCCAAAATATAAGCCCATAGTCATTATGGACACAGTATTATGTACCTTTGATAAAACTGCTCCTTTCATTATGAGTTTAAAGTGTTTGCTCAACATTCCGCTTAATCAACTATAGGATATGTGTAGTAGTTCATCCAAAATTCCGTTTAAATTGTCTTTTAAATCAGCAATGAGTTACAGCATCCATAAATAACAAGACACTTCTTCATTAACCGAGAGACTATGAGTTTATGGAGAGCATCCATAAATAACAAGACACTTCTTGATTAGCCGAGAGACTATGAGTTTATGGAAGAAGATGTTAATAAATTACCAGTATATGGACGGAATAATTGACACGATCTTATACGTAGCCTATATTAAAACATTAATTATTAATTAGTTTGACGTTGCAAATGGTTATATTTTAAAATGATCGTCTTCTGTGATGTTATGCAGTGTAGTGGTAAAAGTCAAGGTAATGACCCTGATGATGGAGGCAACAAATTCCTGTGAAACGTCGGTAAATATCTACCAGAGTACACCGCGCAACAACCAACAAGGACAGTTAGCTTCATAATTTGTCGCCACGAAAACCTAAAATCTCACCCAATAATTCAATTAATTCAATTCAATTCAATTCTTTTTATTAGAATGCTGCATCAACAGCCAGTCGGCCAATTACAGATACAGCACAACAAACAAAATAAATACAATAATCATATAATTATAATAATGAAAATAATAATAATAAAATTCACTTTATTCATTATCGTTCTTTACAATGGCTAAGGAACAGAGTCTGATGATTTGTATGATGGTAGGCTGAAGAAGCAATTTAAGCCATGAAACAGCTTCAAGTGCGCAGGTTTGGTTCAGGGCGCGCCGAGTAAAATATAAATTAATAATTTTCATTGCCCTGGTTTCATACATAAGGATAGAAATTAAATAATTATGCCCACTCCTGAAGTAACTGACAAACCTTTATTGAACTCGTCATGAACATGATGTCTCTCGAGGGACCATCTTTATACCTTTTATTTTGCTACAAATATTACTAAAATGGCTGCTAAAATGCTAAGCTGGTAAAGATATTAGTGCCATTTATTGTGCATAGAAATATATCACTGAATTGTATAACTGTCTATTTATATCTTTCACTAGCGTCATCACACCATATTAAATTTATGAAGAAATGTGGGTGTCAACTTTTTTCCAAAATATCTTGTTACTGTAGAAATTGACGCTTGTCACACATCTCAGGAGCGGCGATGAATGAGCGCGGGTTTCCGATGACGTGATTGGCAGAAGGATCCCACTGTCTTTAAACCCGGGCCTTCGAAGTTAGAAGCCGGCGGCTAGCTGCCTGAGGCATGACATGGCCTAAATAGTGAAATATTATCTTAAAATAAGCCATATACATTTCCACCTCTTCCTTTTCGATACGTATTTAACTTATATTTAGATTCCACTCGCGGACATTTGAATTTTCTGGAAGGAACCCATATTTATGTTATTTCCTCCGAACTAGAATCATTTAACTGGCCTTCAGAATTTTGATTTGTGGAACTTAATTGAAAGAAAATTTTATAATATAAAGAAGACTGTATTTATAAAGGGGTATTTACGGCTACAGATACAATTAGTCTCATCTGTGCTCCAGTAAATCAAATTATAGCCACTCATCAATAATTACACACTGTAAATTTAATAAAATGTAATTTCTCTCTTTTTGTCATCAGTCTTTCGACTGGTTTGATGCGGTCCTCCATTTTCGCCTATCTTGAACCAATCTCTTCATTTCCACATATTTTTTGTAGCCCACATCCTCAAAAATCTGTGTCATATTCCAATCTTTGTTTCCGCCTACAATTCTTCCCTTCAACTGTTCCTTCCATTACCAAATTAACCAATCCTGGGTGCCTCAGAATGTGTCCCACCGTCCTATCTCTTCTTCTCGTAAGATTTTTCCATAGACTTCTTCCTTCGCCTAACCTGTCTCAGACCAGCTCATTTCGTACTTTATCAGTCCACTTAATTTTCAACATCCTTCTATAGCACCACATTTCAAAAATAATTTAATTTAATTCAATGTAGCTATTTTACTTGGGTCCATATTCTGTTATCTTTTAATACGTCACAGCCAGATATTTCATAGTAACCCTGGTTTATATATTGCGCCGGTAATTAAGAGAAGTCTACTGGCGATAATGAGGACATTTTAATTTCAATTGTAAACCCTGTTGCTATTTGAATTTGATTATTATCCAAACAACATTTCTAGCCGAGCTCAAAACTTATAAGTAAAACTACTACATTTTATAAGCTTTATTTCCGGTCTTGTCTGATAAATTTCCCGAAGATGAGTTCATTAGAATGTTTGAAGACAGAGACTTTATTTTACTTAATAAGTTAAGCGGTTAAAATCTAATTATCATTGTCAGGTAAGCCTGTATATTAGGTGTGAGTTCAACTGCTTTAGCGAACGTCAGAAAAGAGAAGATTAATTCTTGCTGGCCTGACTGTAATTAATTGTTTACAACGTGATAACATCAATGTGTTCGTGGTCCCAAGAACTATATAGCTCTCGCGCGAGTTGCGTGTTCCTTTAATTGCCGCTTCTTACTGCAATATTTACATATTTATAAAACTAGCAGATTGCTATCACCAACATGTGGTACGTTTATGTCATCAGGTAAACTAATTATAATTTCGAGAGTGCATACTAACTAAAGACTCGGATATAAATTATTACTGGTGCTTTGCACAAAGTGTAGGAAATGAGCGCGTAAAAGGAAGGACAGGACGGCTCCTTCGTTATTTCCTTTTTTTTTGTTTTGTTATTCTAAAAAATGTAAAACAAATTTGGTTTACGTTTGTAAGATTTGAGGTTTTCACGGCGGTGAGTTTGAAGTTGGCTGTCTTCAGGGTTTTTGCGCCATGTAGTCTCGTAGAAGTTTACAGACGTTTCAGAGGTCCTTGCTTCTTCAATCTCTAGGGCTATGCAAGGACCTCTGAAACGTTGGTAAACTTCTACCAGACTACATGGCGCAAAAACCCAAAAGACAGCGATATTTATATTACATTTGTTTTCAGGTCTATATAAAAAATTGTCATGTGGTTTGTATTTTGGTGTGTATCGTAAAATACGTACAAACATCCCATTTTACATAAAGAAGAAATCGATCTTTATCGATACTGTAGATCTAATCGAGATCTAAAATTCAATTTAAAATACCATTTAATTCGATATTTTGAACGGGTTTATTTAGTGGCATCGAAGAGATTATAACACGTGACTGTTTACAGCCTACAAAACATTATGTCCAGAGACTGGACATCGACATTGAATGCCCTGCCATGTCTAGAGGGCGTCATACTGAACCAAATACTGAGCTATATCAATTCAGTCCGCACCCTCTAAATTCATAACTTTTTTTTAATACTATCCTGCTACTTTTGGTTTGGCCTGTACCTTTCAGAATTTCCAAATAACTCTGTGAATGCATTTATCATCTATCCCGTGCCCATCCTAGCCTCTTTAGTTTGATTACCCTCATAGCCTTCAGTGAACAGTATAGATTATTAATTTCATTATTGTTTTCTCAGGCACTTCCAACTTCCCCACTTTTAGATCCGAATTTTCTCCTTGGCACTGTTCCAGATACTTCCAGTATGTGTTCTATTAGGGTGGTTTTTGTGCATATACGTAATTAATATTATCTGTGTGCAATAGAATAGTTAGGCAAGTGGAAAGTTTTACCTGGAGCCTCTCACCATCATGCCAGCGACATTCATTTGTCCTCCATCCTACTATTACGAATTATATAATAAATCAGTGGTATATGAAGTGGTAGTGACTGAGGAAGAAAACGTACAATGACAGAGAACTTTCAAATCACCACCAGGTTACACAAGACAACACACGAACAGTAAAATACGTAAAAGATTTTTAAGTCTGGTAATATTACTCAAAAACAAAGACATGAAAAGAGAACACAAAATGGCCTATAGAAGCCTGAAATTATGAAGGGGAAACCCAAGGCGATAATTAAAAGGTGATTTTGAAACCGGTACAGTCATAGCATTTTGTAATCTCTGGAGTACGCTCAATATTTACAAATCATACATCATCATCCTGGGGGTCTCGGGTTCGATTCCTGGCGGTGCCCGAATTTATAACTTGTGGTGGGCAAGGCCGTGGTCTAGGCAGCCCGGAGTTTTCCTCCGTGGCATCCCAACAATTACTCCATTCACACACAGAAGAAGGCAATGGCAAACCACTTCTGGATCATCTGCCAAGAACGTATATGAACAGGTCTCAGTCCGAGAAAAGGATGGAAGGATCCTGTTCATATGGACCTGTCGTCAGACAGAACACTAAATAAATAAAAAGATGTAACAGAACACGACTGACAATAACAATGACCTGGTACCAATAAAACTACGACAATGTTATCAGGAATGTGCCAGATTTACGAAGAAACAGCTCGCCGGTCGTGTACTACAAAACGTAACCCCAGAATCAAAGAATTGATTTCTTTGTGGGGAAGTAACATCTGATTATACTCTTACTCTCTGGTGTTTGTAAAAGTCTGGCTTCGTTACTTTCTCATCTTCCGGTCAGCATTATGCGAAGCTCCCAGAATGCTTTTCGGTTTATATTATATTAGAGAAACAAATACAGCACATAACAGTGAAATAGAAATGCAGTGAGTACAGTTTCCATGGATAAACATATTCTAAACCTGTGTCATCTGAAATATTGGGTCGTAGGTTATTCAACGACGCTTTATCAAAAAGAGAGTTTATTTATGGTCGAATGATACGTAAGGTTGAACTGGTAGAGATGTGATAGTGGTATGCTTAAAAAGTAATTCAGAGCACTGGGAAGTACTGAGAAAAATCACAGTTCCAGGCGATGCAAATTGGGTAGCACATTATACATCTCATATTTCTGATTGCCTCCAGTTCTGTATGTCTGTTCCTTGCTTATTTATTTTATTTTATTATGGGTGACAAGTATAATGCTTTATTCTTGTCTGTTGGATATAAGTAAAGTAAAATGGAATTCATTGAGCCTAAAGGGGTTTTTATATTTTTGCGTTACACAAATCTGATGCAAAAAATGACGTAGTTTTTTGAAGTTATTATTCTCCTTTAAGTATAGTTATCTGCATTTCAAACAATTCTATATATGAAGTAAGACTTGAGGTTCTCGCGGGGGTGAGTCCGAAGATGGCTCTCTACTGGGTTGTAGAGCCGTGTAGTCGATGTTTCAGAGGTCCTTACCGCCTCCATCGACGCCCTGTTGTTGGATGCAGCAAGGGCCTCTGAAACGTCAGTAAACTTCTACCAGTCTACATGGCGCAACATCCCGGAAGACTGCCATATATGAAGATGAAATAAAACTTCATTAGTTTTACCAAAAATGTTTTATCATAAATTGGCACATGCTATAAAATGTAGACATTATCAATTTTTTTCCTTTTATAAAAGTAACTTGTATATGTGTTGTATATTTAATCATATACAAGAAATTCGTTTACGGATTACATATTGTGGCTTCTTTCCTACGATTATCTTTGTAACAGCGATTGTAGTACATATTATAATAAATTATTCTTAAGATCAAACGACATTCTTAGAAAATACGTTTATCTGATTTCAATATATATATTAGTTATATATAGATATTAATGTTAACTTAAATTTAATCAGGTTTTAGACTAACTGAACTAGGAAGCACAGCATTTTAGGTTTTTACCATCCTTTCACCTGATGATGGAAGCAGAAAATACTTCCGAAACGTTATGATTTTAATAAAACGTAGACGATGGACAAAATCCATAAAAGTAATTCAAAACACTGTATAACGCTATCGTCAGAAGCCCTCAAACTTGAAGAACAATTAAGCTAAAATAACTGGAGTTAATAACGCTAATTAGTAATCTTTGTTTTTTTTGCTGATAATGATAGTTATAAATTTTAGTGTTTTTTAACATTGTTTTCATTATATTTAACGGAATTTAAGTTATCTGGCGGAATTAACGAGTTACCAAAATATGTTAAAATAGAAGAATGGTACAAGTGTAGTGACTATTATTACTTCAGACTGAATCTGTGTTTGGCATCTCGAGGAATCTTTTGGATCGGAGTGTGACACGGCAAACTGAGTTTCGTCTACACAAAATGGCCTCACTAATTGCTCATTTGCTAGCCGACACAAAACCGTTCCGAACCGGTGAATTTCTGCCCCTTATTTTTTTTTGGCCTCCAACTTATACTGCAGTGTGTCTCGTTGACTCGTCTGGTCTACTCATTCCATTCTGCTCAGCATCTGAGTATAAGTAACCAAGTAATTAGTAAATGAAGCAGAGTCCTTGAGAAAATCAAATTCGCCGCCTTTTATGGCCGGCACTATACCCTATTCTGAGTCAGCAAAATCCAGTCTAACAACCTCCTACCACATTACCTTAAAATCAGTTATTCTTCAACATTTAACCCAGCATTTGCGACATTGAGACGAATCTGGTAATGACACCAGAATAGAGAGCTAAAGTCGATAGTAATCAATTCGCATATGTATTCATTACTGACACAGAAGACGGAAGAAGACATTGAAACATGCTTATGCAGATGGCTGTCTTCTGGTGTCTTGCGCCGCGTAGTCTGGTAGAATTTTACCGATCGTCTTGATGATAGAGACATAAGAACACATGAAACTTCGGTAAATTTATACCAGAAGCAACGACCCAGAAGACAGCCATATTCATCATCGTCGCTATGAGAACCAGAAATCCAATTTGTTACATACTTATGTTTTAATACACCAATGCATGCAGAATTTTAATAGGAACATCTGAACGGAAGAGCCTACTTGGAAGATCTTAGAGTAAATGGAAAGTCAGTTTTAAGATGGAACTAAAAGAAATCGGACGTGTAATTGTGAACTGGCTCATGATATACTTTAGTTATATGCTGTTATGAAAATGATAATGAACACTTTGGTTTTACAAAAGACAGAAAATTTATTGTTTAGCTGAGCGGTTACAAAATTCTCAAGGAGAACTCAGTTCATCAAGTTGGTTTTGAGTATAAGAAGGCAACATTGTAGAAAATTTCAGTACAATTAATCTAAAAGAATTAATGACAAATTAATTATAAATTATAAAAAGACTAAAGCTTTGTTTGGAAGAATTTTTCCTCCTGTTTTTAATTCTGACCTGGTTTTTTTATGGAAAACTAAACATAAAACGAAGACAACTGTTTCAGGACGCAAACGCTAAATGTTTATAATATTTCATGAATACGTATTACTTCAATGTAGCGTTTATCGTCTGGCATGGTTACTGATCTATATTTGAAATGGCTGAATGAGATTCAATAAACAGTACGTAAATCCAGAGGCTACGCAAATTAAATGAGGCCACTTACACATTTGTCCATATTAAATAAGGCCTCGTACCGATTTCTACTTCGTGGGGGATCCGTATGGAAGCGATGTGCTTCATAATTTCGGTACGACTCAGTTTAATAGAAAAAAAAATATCTAAGAGCCATGGAATATATAACAACCATACATACTCTTTAAATAACTGAGTTAAAACCATTAGTAATCCATGCATATAGCGGCTAAACATATATGAACACGAATAAGGCCATAGAGAATTCCTTCTTGAGACGCTGATAGTCGCAGAACGACTCAAGAACCAGCCACTGGACACTATTCAAGTTAATCCATTCCACATCTTCCGCCCTAATTATTTCAAATTAATCTTCTGTACTCAGTTTATGAGCTGGGGTAGTTCAGTCTGTGAGGTGTCCGTCTATGGAATGGACTGCAAGGGCAAAGGATTTTTTCTTTTAGCTCCTGAGTAGACCTTGAAGATATGTAGTGGCCAGGCCTGAAACTCGGGCCTCGGCCGGATCTAACCCGACAGCCAGGCCTGGGCCTGATAGCACAGATAATGTTTGAGTCTTCGCCGGGTTCAAATTATAGCAATATAACTTTGTGTAGAACACTTCGGGCTTTCATGGGACTTATCTTATTTTTTCGCAAAGAAAGTTGTTCATAATTGCTCTTACGTTATGCTCGTGACTCAGTCGGGTTCCGGAAATAAATCCCACTGACTTGATTTTCTCGGGCAATTTCGTAACTGCTCCGTCCTATAAATAATTCGAGATAACGCCTTACAAACTTGGCATCCAATATCTTTGTACCTTTCCTCAAAATTTAAAATAACCTGAGATATTTTTACAGCTTCGTTAAACAGTTCATTAAAGTATTACTGGCATTTCGACATTAAAAGAAACATGTTTAGTGTTTTAAGGCTGCAGAGGAAAGATAAATCTAATTTTTAATGCAGTAAGTTTTAATTATTATTTTTTTAAATATCAGAGCTTTTTGAATGGTTAAATCCTTGGAGTAGAATTTTTCTTGGGAGCTTTATAGTCGTTCAGCGGGTCAACAAATGCCCCGTCTGTCATAAAACTGAAGCTTAATTATCTTTCTCATTAGTATAACCTATCATGAGCCAGTTGAAACCAATCCACACCGTCACGGTAAGTTTTTTTAGTTGTAAATTGTTGTATGTATTTCAAAATTGAGTTTCGAACATTATACAGCATGGACATACCTACCGTATATCCATGCCCTCGAATTTAATTTGAATCCGTGGTCTCAGTTTTAGAGACGTCTTTAGACGGCATGGTCCCTTTCATCCGCCATTCCCACCTGTTGAATGTAATATCGTGTGTCGTCCAAACTCTTTTCCAGATGTAACGTGGGTAGCAAGGAGCGGTCGAAATGTGCATATAATTTGCAACATACAGATGCTGACAGACCTGCTTTCTTCAACACCTGTGCAAACACGTTTTCATATTACAGTCTCTTTCATGATATTTGTTTATGAGGACCCCATATTTCTTTTACCTGTAACCATAAAACGAACTCTAGGACCAGATTTCGATTTCCGTCCAGACCTGCTCCAGAATACACCCAGCTATTATTCAAAGAATATAGAGTAAAATGCAGGGAGCTCTCTGACTGGCTGAAAATGTTTTAGCTGCTAAAGGAATAAATTGTAGTCACTGAGCCAAACTCGCTTTTCGTCAGAGATTGTCGTACAATCCGTCGATATGTAAATCATTCAGTCATTCAGCCAGTCAGCCAGCTCCGTCCATGAGTCTTTACGTAGATGAGTTGTTCATTCAACCAAGAGCTCGTTTGGCCATTAAATTTCTCAGATGTTTATGTGTATGCAGGTACTCCAGAAGAACATCAGATTCCCATTGACATATCTGATGATCTTTTATTGTAGAATTTTTGAAATCCCACTCTGTTCTAATTTGCACTGCTCTTCTTTCTAAATCCATGCAGAAGATCCTTGTGATTAAGGTTGACTTCGTGATGTCTCTGTTTTTACTTTACTTCACCACAAACATTTTCAAGCCCCATTTCTCGCGCGTAGCGTGACCTAGTGTCGGCTCTCCTTTGAGGCTCGCGCACCCCCTTGAAGCCACCCTTCTCTGCCACTCACAGGGCCGTCTGTATCCGGATTACGGCACAGCTGCGGATAAACACGAATTTGTCTGCTTCTTGTGGGAGAGCAACATTGTTTCCCCGGTGTTTTCAGAAGCTGTAACCACATATTCGTTGCAGGATTAAAGATTGTTACGTTATTTAACGACTCTGTTTCAACTACGTAGTTTAAACTGCCGGTTCTTAAGCCATTTAACAGCATTTAATTAACGTACATAAAAATAAGCTGATGAGAAATGCATAATGAGGAACTTTATAATTTGTAATTTTCACTAAATATTAGGGTGATCAAATCAAGGAAAATGAGCTGGACGGGTATGTAGCACGCATTGCAGAGACTGAAAGAGCACAAATATTTTGGTCGCAAGACATGAAGAGAGGAGACATTGGAAAACTTAGGCTTATATTGGAGGATAATATTAAAATGGATCTAAATGAAGATGGATTTTACTCCGTGGAGTCAGTTACACGATCTTAAGTCAACCAAGTAACCCACTCGGTGGTTAACTGTCTGAAAGCCTCACAGCTTCTCTGACCCGTCAGGCTTACCTGTAGAGAACGTGTGGTCATGTCGTTATAAATGGTGAATTCAGAGGAATGTCATAGCAGACGGTCGTGGCTTATTTTACAGTTCTATAGCAGTTCTTAGAGTATTATAACAGTGAAGATTAGTCTGTACGCACAGCGAGACTGCTCAAACGCGGGTTTTAATGGCAGGGCTACGTATGAATGTAATTTTTCACATGGAATGTCATACATGACAGAACCGGCCACCTGGTGGCCCGCGGGCGGCATACGGCCCGCACATGACACTCGAACAAATAAATCCTCTTGATTGTTGACTGACGCATACGTAAATTCTGTCAGAACAGCATATGCAGTCACATCAACTCGGAACACGTCTTCAATTTTATTTAGAAAAACCTTTTATATTTGTGTACATTAGGCACTGTCTATGAATAGAAATGTATGAAAAGGAAAATGGTACTTACCTTAGTTAGTGTCGTTGCTCTCATTCAAGTAAGTGCTCTGCTTTTTACTTGTGTATTTATATTTATTTAATTAACGTGAACATGTTTTCTTGGCCATCTGCATTTTCAAAGCTAAATCTAAACTTAATCAGCCACCATGCCATGAAGAGGTATGGAAGAATGGAGTCATAACTCCACACTTTATTAATCTACGAGGTGCGATCGGAAAGTTTCTAGACTGCGCCTATAAAAAACCCGTACACTTATCTCAGGTATTAAATTCATCCATCACCCTCGAAGTAGTCGATTCTGCTTCTGGTCCTCAGACAGGATGCGTCGCATGTGGAGTTCTTCCTTTAGAATCAGCTGCATCATCGACAGAGGTTCGGTCATTTTTAAAACGTGAATGCCACACCAAAGTTTGCGGACTCCCCAAATGCTTGCTTTAGGATTTCATAGGTTTCCGTAGCCGTTTTGGCGAGTCTTTGGCAACATTTGATGCACACGCCATTCCGAAATCGCAGGAGGGTCGGTGTAATGCACTACCAAAACGCCCGTAACTAAGAAACAAATGCTAATTCGATGATGCCGGCTGGCACACTGATTCACTATGAATGTAGGCCGCACCCCCTAGCGGCAGAAGCTCGTACTACATCCGGTTCGCCCTCTATTGACACAGTCTTTAAACTTTCCGATCGAACCTCGTACAGGGTGGGTGGGAAGTAAGTAGGCATTAAATAATCGCTGTACATTGGAAATATAGAGGTTATAACCATTTCTCAATGCCTACTTACTTCCCACCCACCCTGTAGATATAAATGGAAGTCAGTTAACAGCTTCAAGCTACGGCCGCTTTACCTTATACGAAGCTGGGTGCGCCCCAGTGCAGATCTTGACGCTGTAGAGGAGAAAATTATCCCTGCATCTGCCAGAAATTGAACCCCTACCCTTATAGTCATTTGACTGAGATACGTCTCCTCTTAAAACGTTATTTAAGTTTGAGTTTATGTTGTGTCTCCCGTCCAGCTTTCAAGAGGGCTTCGTACAATTTTTGCAAGTGATTCTCAATATTTTCTGGTTCAGAGGTAGATAATTAAATAAAAATAATAGTGACACGTAAGTTATTATTACTATTTCGCCCGAACACGTTCATACACGAAGATGCTGCTCTTCCGGGTTTTGGAGCCGTGTAGACTCATGGCTAGATGCCAGCATTTCGAAGAAAAAAACATGCTGTCTACATCTTTAGCCCTGAAGATGGCACCGAAATCCAGAAGAACAGTATTGTTATTCTCGTCTCGCGAAGACCTGAAATCTCACATGTTCATGTGTGTCGTTATAAATTAAGTGTTTATGTGTTATTAAAGTCGTTGGTACATTTACATTATCCGTCTTCCAGTAACCTGGGACCTGCAACACTTCTCCTCCGCGGGTCTGAGAGGGCTATCGACTGGCCCCCTATATTTCGTGTCATCTTTCTCACCACTTTGGTAGACCACAGGATGGGATGAACAAGCAGAATGCATTAAGCATTAACTCTGAACACAAACTACTGAATTCAGTCGAACATAAATATCTTCTGGGTTGTTGCACTGTGTAGTCATCAGGGCTATTGGTCATCATCGCCATGGTGATGGAGGCAGCAAGCACCCCTGTAAAGTTGGTGTACTTCTACCAGAATACACGATGCAACAAACAAGAAGACCGCTATCTTAATATTCGCAGTCCTGAGGACCTGAAACATCACCTAATGTACCGGGTCTACAATTTATGAGGCTGCGGTCGTGACTTGCATTGCGTAGTCGGCCGACGCACTGTTGATGTCGGCGGGAGTCGTGCCCGTTCTTCCGGTGGGTGACCGGCGAATCAGTTTCAGTGCCGCTAGTAAGAACGAACTACAAATATTTCTCGTCACTGATACATGTTATTACATTAATTGTTTTACCTTAAACCACAAAAGATGTTCAAAGTGACTTCCTTGTGCTTGCAGGCAACTTCACATCTCGTTAACATGTTTCGAAATACTCGACGAAGCTCTTCTTGAGAAATTGTCGAATATTTTCTTTAAGTGCTTCTGCATGCGACTTTTACCTGTGGGGTATGCTGAAGAAAAAAGTGTATGTAAACAATCCGCACACTGCAGAAGCACTTAAAGAAAATATTCGACAATTTCTCAAGAAGAGCTTCGTCGAGTATTTCGAAACATGTTAACGAGATGTGAAGTTGCCTGCAAGCACAAGGAAGTCACTTTGAACATCTTTTGTGGTTTAAGGTAAAACAATTAATGTAATAACATGTATCAGTGACGAGAAATATTTGTAGTTCGTTGTTTCTAGCGGCACTGAAACTGATTCGCTGGTCACCCACCGGAAGAACGGGCACGACTCCCGCCGACATCAACAGTGCGTCGGCCGACTACGCAATGCAAGTCACGACCGCAGCCTCATAAATTGAAGACCCGGTATCTAGTCACTAGAAGAAAATGACAAACGAGAAATCAATAATTTTAAATGCTAACCGTTCAGTTGTGGCAAAAATGTTGGCCTAAGTTTTACCGCAAACCAACATTCATAAACCTGTGTAAATCAAGTCGCAAATCTCGAACTGTCGACTGACCTCCGGTTGGTGAACTGATTTACATTACTCACGTCACAGAAGCGGCTACAGGCTTACGTTCTCAGCATTGCATTGGTTACAATGTCTCATTTCATTCATTATTTATTTCACAGTCAGTTTTAGGCGAGTCATTATGCTAAAATAATTGGCTTCGGTTCAGATGAAAGGAGTTCGTTTCCCGGTAGGAACAGCTCATTGCTTCTCCAGAACGTGCAGAGCGGCTTATTGGTCTACGAAGCCCCTGTCTAATTTTCTCTTGGACCAAAGAGGTGGGGCGTGAAGCTGACTGCTCCTATTTATCTGGTATTGAGGCTAACACTACATAAATCTCAGGGACAAGTGACCCTTAATAGCCAACATCGAAATTTAGGTCACAGGTCCGCTTGTTCCAGATTTATTTATTTTATCAGAACGTCCTTTATTCGACAGTATGTCGTCCAGTCTTCGTCGTCATAATTTGAGGGAAAAACAGGAATTTACCATTCGTTATATTTTCTTGACGTTTACAGTATCTTATTCTGTAGTCAGTAAATGTAATTAAATAACTTATACTTCTACCGATATAGAATAGACCTGTATTTTTAACTAGACTCACGGGAAGTTACGTTCATGACATTTTATGACATGAAACTCTGTAATGTCATCATTATCGAATGGCTCTATAAGTATCAAATTTGCATTTAAATCAACTCAAGGACAAACTGTGACTGAAGAGTCGAAGAGATTTGTATTCCTACTCAAGGCTCTATGTTTCCTTTTTTTCTTAATTTATTTTATTTTTTTCCTTCCCTCCTTTCTTGTTCTTTATGTTGTTTCTTTTCAGTGTTTTCTCTTTCTTTCTTCATTATTTTGTATTTTATTTTGTATTTATTTATTTTCTTCGTTTAATGTCTTCTTCACTTCTGCAATTTATTGCTTCCTCTTTTATATTCTTTTATTCCTTCTGCGTTTCTCCTTTTGCCGTCTTTTTTCCTTTCTTGTGTTGTTTGCTTTCTTCCTTCATCTTTCCTTTGCTTTTATTCTTAATTTATTTACTTTCCTTAATTTATAATTTCATTTGAGGAACGCTGAGCTCAACTATGACAGACATAAGAACTAATTGAATGACGAAATATTTATCCTGAAGAGACCAATCCGATATTCGGTTCATGTACCCTCCATTCAGGTACCAAGAATGTCTTTATATAATGATCTTGAAATATTAATTTATTTTGTTTAAGTTTCATTAGCCGTGACGTTAATAACGGTCGATTTTCTTGGAGTATGATTTTAAGGAAAAGAGCTATACTTAATCCAGAATTTAAAAGTTTCAATAAAATTATCCGAAGGCTTGTGCTGAGTCTGTCTGCACAGTCACGGCTTGGTGGCTGCAACAGCTGCCCCACACTAATTCCTCTTGCTGTCTCCACGCGGCCAGTATTGCGCGCTGCTAATTTAAAGTTTCCCTAGCAGGGATATACAGTCATGCCAACAAAGAAAGAAAAATAGGAATTTATGAAGACATTAGTTCACTACATAATTAGCAAGCAGGAATCGCTGTTCGCTTTTCGTCTGTAATTGAACTGAGAACACCGAATTTAGACCACTGGTGCTCAGTTAGTTTTTTGAAACTGTTTCTAAAAGTAATTTATATGAATCGGAGAGCAAAACTTCGTATTTATCTGCGTCTGAAAAGTGATAAATTTGTAAAATAGTATAATGAATTCAGATTCAAGTTCTTTTCAATAATATATTTACCTCAGTATGGGAGCGACAAGTAGTGCAGATGTTTTTTGCTCTGTAATAGAATTTATTTATCGTTGATTAACTTCTTCACATGTCCCAGAATAGTAACACTGGATTTCTACGAAATTTATTACGAAAATACGAATATTTTTACACATTTAGTAGGACTCCTTGAACGGAGTATAAATCCATCGCAACACCTTTACTTACACAGGATAGCACATCACAGAAGAAGACCCACATATTCCCTTTTCTACAGAAGTATTCGACTAGCGATCCGATTCCTCTAGCGTTCAATACAGTACCGAATCTTTGACTAGACGGACATTGCGATCGGCAAATTGTCTGATTTAAATATTGTAATTAAATTGTAGTTTGGAACTTGCGAGATTTTAGGCTCTTAAGGCCATGAGTGATGATGTCTTCTAGGTTGCTGTCTCCATCATGAAGGACCTAAATATAAGTGAAATATCACTGTTTTATCATTTGTCTTGAGAGACCAAAGAAAATTTTGTACGACTTCATTCACGACACCTGATGACTCAGTAGAGATTCTAACCGAATATCTCCAGAGTTCAACAGCCATGCATTCCCGCTTTAACAGTCACCTCGTGGGTCTTATAAAAGTATTGGATAACCCTGAAGGAGGTTTCTACATCTACCTGTATCTTGATTCATGGCAGGTCCCGTGTTTAATTCGCCGTAAAGAATGCCTCTCCATCTTATTTACATTCCCGACTGCCGTTGCTCAGTCATGACAGAATTTTCCTTGGCTTTGCTTCAGATTCGCTTTTATTTTTCGTTTCAATCAAAATGTTCTGTCACACATACTAATATGTCTATCGTGACGTCATTTCCGCAGCGATGTGTACAAGTGTTTTTATGTCAATCTGGACTTTTTTGTGACAGTGACGTAGGATTGAAATGAAGAATATCTTAGTACAAACCAGAATTACAGAAGTCGCAATGCAAATTTTGTATTGTTAGATATTAAAGTCGAGGAAAATACGATGGGTTAATGGTTAACATGGGGAGTCATGGAAAGCACGCGAAAAGATTTTGGAAAACGTTCATTTGGAGCAGATGACATAGAAGTAGATGGGAGGATAACAGTACTGTGAATTCTAAGGATATGGTCTGCGATGATGGGGTGGGGGTGTATGTGTTGGGAACTGTCTAAGTATAAAGCCTCCGGATTCTGCTACCAAGGATTTATTTAACGATTGTATTAATAATTAGCAACAGGTAAATATGTTATCCTGTACCTACACAATTTTTATCAGTTCTGTGATATGGGTTGAACATAACAACGCCTGTGTATGAAAACTTTATGCAAAATTTTAATAAAAATACCCGAATGGAAATCCGAGTGAGAAAAATACAGGTTCTTGCTTGTTGCCTCTGAAACGTCGATAAATTATACCAGACTACACGATGCAACAACCCAGAAGACAGCAGTTTTCGTACTCACCGCCGTGAATACCTTAAATAAAACTTCGATTTAGTTTATTCAGCGACTTTGTTGTACCAGCATAAATGTTGAAAATTCTAGCTTTTATTTTCGTAATAAGATATGATAAATGTAATTTCACAGGTTACGATTGGACATTACTTCCGGTGACGCAAAAATCGACAGCAAAGCGGAAGCAGCATATCAAGAGACCGATGAACGCCTTCATGGTTTGGGCTCAGGCAGCGAGACGGAAACTCGCGGACCAATACCCACAGTTGCACAACGCGGAGCTCAGCAAGACCCTTGGTAAACTGTGGCGGTGAGTACAATCTGATGGGTTGAAACCAGGTAACTGCAGTATACCGAACACTCATTGGTCTATTCCATGAGAAATTTGCAATTAACCCTTAATACTCAGTGACAACCTGCTTCAACAATCAATATTTCTGCATTTTGCCCGCAGTGGACTTAAGGATTTTGTATCCGCGCTGTGGAAGTGATGCGGTGTTGTCTGGAACTAATAACAGGCAACTCTGTTATTAAATATTCAGATACGGTATTAAACGGGCAGTAACTTCACTAAAATATTTATTTATTTTGTGTGACATGAGTGATTTTTATAATAATGACCATATTTTGTCTTTTATATATACGGAACTTTAGTCGATTAGAAGTCAGTAGTTTACTTAGACTGTACACCAGCTGTCTGGGGTCGAGGATTAGAATGTATTTGTCAGAATGGTTATGAATGGTGATTAAATAGTTGTGTTTCAGCCATTTTCATAAGTAATTCATTTTTAAATTGTTATTTGCGTGACCCTAAGAGATTCTCAATGTAAACAGAGATTATTTCCTTAAACAAAATTAACAAATTGATCTTTGTAATGGTGAAGTATTGTGTTTTCTTTGAGGTACGGATTGGATTTTTAAATGTTACTGAAATTATCTTTGGTTTCAGACGTGTTGGGAAAAGTATTGTCATTTCATACGATGTACTATGACGTACAGTGCGATCATTTTCGACCATACGCATGAATCGACTAGACAAGGAATAACCAGATTTTAATTAAATGTAATATTTGGACAGTTTTGCGGAAAACTGTAAAGCCATTTTAATTTCAATTTACTACGGACAATTTTAACGACTGATTTACATAAGAGCACAAATACCTTTCTGAGGTCATCTCTCAATTCCGTATTTCCTCGATTTTAAGATGCCATCGATTGTAAAATGTGCCCTTGAATTAGTAAGAGATTTTCAATGAAAAAGACGCTGTATCGATTCTTAGACGCAGCAAATGTAAGACAAGCCCCGATTTCAGAAATTTTAAAACAAAAAATAGTGCATCTTAAAATCTAGGAAATACATGTTCTTGCTGGAAGGTTGCATAAACTGAATTTGTTCCTTGCTTGAACAAATGTGAAGTGATACGTCGCATAAATGGATTTTAGCTTACTTCGATAATAAATGTACAGGCATACGCGACTTTAACACAATGACAGCTGCAGTGAAATTAAGTTTAAAACAACATTTAGCATAAATCTGTCATTTTATACCAAGAGTATTCAAAAACTAAAGTAAAGCTTATCATTACAAATAGTTGTCACTCAAAACAAATAGAAAAAATTCTTTTTCTTTATCAACAAATTCTTCCTACCTCTACACGTATTTACCGACTGTGTCTCCAACTTTGGACACATTTGTGGAACACTACTTTACCGGCCTAATTTACTTATTGGTAAATTACAGTCCCTAGAGATGTTGAACATTTAGTCTGTAGAAAGAGCTTGGTCCCTAGAGATGTTGAACATTTAGTCTTTAGAAAGAGTTTATAGTCAAACCGAGGATGCTAGGTGAATTAGACGTATGAGAAAACTTTTCATCTGTATTTCCATCAAAAAGAGCTATTGAGAAGTAAAATTCATGGCAAGAAGTTCCTAAAAAAACAGCTGTTTAAGCCTTTCGTCTTATTGCGATTGACGGTCAAGGCGAGCTGAAACGTACACTGGGAGTAGAATCTTACTGTGAGGGGCAGAGTTGCCAACTTATGGCTGGAAAAGTTTTGTACCAGAAAGCAAACAGAGCATATTTTGGAATGAAGAATTTTGCTGTTATAATTATGGGGATGATGAGAACTATTTTGAGTGGCGGATCTAGAGGGATCGCTTTTAAAGCAGCCTTTTACATAAACAAACTTTGCAACAGGAAACAATAACCCCGTTGAAGAACGGTCACTTCCGCTAGTAAAATTTTAAAAAAAGTCTTAACTTTGAGATTATTTCATCAGTTAAGATTTATGCACATGAATTTATTGACACTGGGGATTTCAAGAGAAATACAAAGTTTGTTTGCAATAATGTCGGTACTATCAACATCCTCTTACAGATATCAGCAATTGATCTGCCTTACACTCTGATGCTTATGGTATAAGGCCGTATGTCTTGATTAACTTTTAAGAAGTAGGGCCTGTAATTAATGAATAAACAATAAAAAAACCACGACAGCCATGTTTTAAAAATAAAGTCACTTCCTGTACAATGTCGATCGGGTCAACACAACTTCACTCCTCCTGATTCGCATTTCACAGGCACATATATAAACCACAACTTTCTAGAAAGCAATATTTAAACAAAAGCATGTAACATCATCACAAAGTATTTTTTACCGATCAAAAAGACCGTGCTATCTAAAGCGTGGTTCTTGAACGTTTAAATAGTAGGATCGTTGGTTCGAATCTCACTACAAGTTTGGATATTTTTCCCATTTTCTTTTGTGTTTTCCCCCTTGCGACGTCCAGACACCCCCTCCATCCGAGGAATCATAAAAATGTCGAAAACTGTTCACAATTGAATAGATTTGAATTATTAACCCATCGACAAAACAGGAGTGCTTTGTATTCGATGGGTTGATAGAACATATTTATTCATCTCTATTTAATGAAGATAATAAAAATTAGTGAATTTTGCCTCCATGTCTTGTTGCACAGTTAGAACTTAATTTTTTTTAAAAATATTTGTGCCCTAGTCGGGCTTTGAACTGAGATTCTAATGTTTGTATGGTTTAGAATTATTCAGACCGAACGTCAATTGTGATCAACTTATACTAAAAACAATTTGAAGCTCTCAGGGCTACTAAATGCAACATCTACCCTGATTATGGGGGACAGACAATTTTCGAAAGGTTAAATCGTAACTCTGTCATTCATCAGCTGATCGTCCAAAAGACTTCATCGCAGCTTATGCTAAATTAACGTCCGACTTCATTACAATTTCGAGACGTTTTGGAAATTTGACTTCCATCTTTCCGTGGCATGCAAAATGATTTGTGGAGCCCTGTTTTGTTTCTAACAAGATTTTTTTGGCTTCGTTATATTTGAAAACTCTCTCTATGACATTGGTCCATCTTGGTAGTAATTAGATACAAGTTGTGAGCTTTTGGCATAGGCGTTAATGACTGACGCTTTTGGAAACCAATTAGTAATTTAAACACACGCGGTTATAGCTACAATGAGGAATAAAAGGAATACGTCATTTCTTTCAATTAGTACGTAGGTTATGGTACGTTTTAATTTGAGTTGCAAATAACATTTCAGATTATAGGAATGTTTTGTAACTTTAATGGTCGGATGTTAAAATGTTTGTTGTAAAGTTTACGTAAATGTTTACAGTAGTTTATATTGACTTATGAGATTCTAGCTAACTACAAATCCGACAAAAATATTTTGTGTTTCGTGCATGCATAATATTCAACATACATTAAAATTTACTTTATCTTGGAAGTTAGCTAAAGTTGTTTTTTTAAATAACAACTAAGAAGGATTTTTATGTAGTAAAATTGTATTTTATTTCTTTGACAGTATATCAGAATAAAATGTTATCAAAATTGTACCTGCCTACATTGAGGAATAACGTCATTCCTCAATCTTCAGTGTTGCACCACGATTGTATATATAAAATATACTATAATAGATTTTGGAAGGGGTTTGAACCCATGAACCCCCTCCAATGAAAACTGCCTGCCAAAAACACGAACGATGGTCTGTCTATCAGTTTGGGTTTCTTTTCGTTAGCTCGTTTTTAAACGTGAAATGCCAGACTTAGTAATATTTCAAGGCGTGTATTTAATAGGTCATATCCAGACGAGCTGGAAGCTGATGTCAAGGCAGTTCTTATTAGAGCCTCCTAGTTGTAAAGTCTTTGTTGAATGTAGGTAGTGTAAACGTTTTCGTCGTCGGATGTTCTTTCTCTTTGTAGTGCTCTGCCTTGCCTGTAAATCATGGTTCCTCCAAACAGTTGCCGGCATAACAAAGCTCAAAAACAACACACATAACAGATAATTGCTGTGATTTTCGAAACAGACTATAACCCACTCCCACCAATTCAAACCACGTAAAAAGAAACATCTTAATATCACTTTCCAACACTGTGGTAGCAGAACCGAAGTTTCAACACCGTTAATATCAAAGTCAGCCATCAGGGTAGTGAACTAGTTTCACTCACTTTCTATCATCACAGTCTATTTCTCTCTAGTCTATACATCTTTGTAACAATATTTAATATCTATCTCGATCTCTATTGTGAAAATTTTTCAAAAAAATTCTTTACCAAAATTCTGTATGCATTCAGTGTATCCCATTGTATGTTTTCCTCGTGAGATTTCTGGGACAGTACTGAAAACACACTCCGATTTGTATCCATATTCTTAACCAATTTATAATGCACAGAAATTCTCCCATTTGACTTAAATAACTTATTCAATTGTCAGATTGTTCAATAACCAAATAATAAATCCCTTATTTAAAATTAGAATTTGTTGTGTGGTGATAAATTAATCGATTCTCACAATTCTTAACAGCGTTGTTTCAGCTACAGAGCTTAGGAAAATGCAGAATCCAGTAAGTCTGGATAAGATTATGAATCGTGAAGAGATAAGGATTTGGAATGTGGCGGTTATGGATAATTCCAGGGCAGGGTGCTGAGGCAGACACATAAACCCTCAGATTAACCACCTAAATACAGAAATTCCTTCCAGGTTATGGGTTCACGTCGTATAAATATCGCATATAATTTGAGATCGTGGGAAGGTGGTGAATTGATATGGTTACTCCAGGTAATTATCTAGCAAATATATATATATAAAACACTGTAAAAACTATTACAGTTGTCAGTCTAGCTGAGTGGAACTATAGTTCTTGACATGCTGATGATAGTACTTTAACAAATCAAGAAATTCCACGTCTTTTATGGAACGCGAAGATTCATTACCGTAATCACAGGAACCAGCCATTGGATCCTATTCTGAGCCAGATGAATCCAGTCCACATCCTCGCACGCTATTCTAATTGTTAGTTCACTTATTAAGGCACTATTATTTTATTTATTTAGTGTTCTGTCTGACGACAGGTCCATATGAACAGGATCCTTCCATCCTTTTCTCGGACTGGGACCTGTTCATATACGTTCTTGGCAGATGATCCAGAAGTGGTTTGCCATTGCCTTCTTCTGTGTGTGAATGGAGTAATTGTTGGGATGCCACGGAGGAAAACTCCGTGTTGCCTAGACCACGGCCTTGCCCAACACAAGTTATAAATTCGGGCACCGCCGGGAATCGAACCCGAGACCCCCAGGATTACAAAACAAAAATTAAACTCCGCCTTCTATATCATTTAATGAGAAACTCTAAAATCACGTGGGAGACCGAAGCTGTGTCTGTTATAGATTAAAAGTTTTTGTACAATAATACAGAGCATCTCTATTTTTACAGGGGAGGAGGGGGGGGAGTCTGTCTGTTTCAAGGAAACTGGAGTAAAAATGCGCGCACACACTCACAGAGAATAAAATAAAAAAAAGTTGAAAGCAATAGCGAAAGCCGACTGGCTCTATAAATGGATTTCGATTATTGACTCGAAGTTCCATGTCTTTTAGTTTTCGTAGAAGGTAAAGCCATTAAAAATGTGTATGTTTGTGTTGGTTCTATGTGTCTGCCACTTGACAGGATGCAGTCTTTTTCAAATGCTCCATTTCTCAAATAAACCAAACTTCTTTTTTTTATTTGATGTTTTGAAAATACTGCACATGTTATGCGATTATTTTTAATCGCTTTTCTCCTTTACAGAATAACTTCAACATTATATATAGTGAGCCATCATCGTCATTACTTTCAAAGTTGAATTTGTTTTTTAACTTCTTCATTAATAGCCGAACACTTTTTATGTGTAAACTATTTGCGTGCATAAAATAGAAAGATATTAAGCTCAGTCCGATGTATCAAAAAGTATACGACTTTCTCAAGTCAACACTGCGCTGCTTTAGAAGTCTGTCCAAGTCGCAAAATCAGCTGATTGTAAGTAAAGGGAAAACCAGTTGGTTATAATCAACTCTTTAAACTTTTTCCTTTACACTAACGTAAGTTATATATTCGCATTAAGTGGGTCCGTTATCGCCATGACCTCGGAGGCTCTCAATCCCTGACGTCATGGCTGGAAGAGACGACCTCGAAGTTTCGACGGGTAGCTATGGATGTCCTGAGAAAAACTTTGTGGTTGAGGATGGGAGATTCAGTTTCTCATGGCGTCGAGAATGATTATGCCTGGCTTATATGTCACTGCGCCGTGCAGTTTGGTAGAAGTTTACCGACTCCGGACCAAAGTTTGAATTTGTATTCAATGTCTTCCGCAGATACCTGGCCACTTCCGTAGCCTAAGTAGAAGACCTCTGACAGGGGACACGAGGTCGCTTCAGCAGTGATGATTACCGATTCGACCTACAACAAAGTTTTACGTTAATGTCTTGAAAAATCACAATAATAAATAAAGTCCCATAGTCGGGGAAATTGTCGACGTTTCGATACTGGAGATAGTTGTCCCAAATATCTGCCTTCATTTTTCGTAACTCAGAGTTTTCAGACAACCAACGAGGGAACTGGTTTTAGTGTTTGAGCTGCGAACAAGATTAGAAAAGTATACTCGCTGGAGTACACTGACATTTCAAAGGCGTTCTTCACGTTACATTGCGTGGATCATTGTTATAACAATATTATAGCATGGCATTATTGCGTCTTAAGTAAATTTACACATAGGTGAGCCGAGGTCATTGTCATTAATGTTATCTTCCTCCTTAGGAATGACGGAATAGGAAGACATACGTAAATGGACTTCCCGAACAAAGACCTCGGATCATATTAGTGTAACAGTGACCTACATGATGTGGAAAGAAGAACACGTTTGGAATGTAGTGTACTCCAAAGAGTGCATCTTTCTAGTCTTGTGTTGTATACAGCCCAGTGCTGTGAAAACGCAAATATGCGTGTGTACTTACATGTTCAAGCAAAGGGTTTGTGACGTATATTCTCGTGGTTACGGTATAGAACACTGTAACGCTTAGACGTAAATATGCGTTTTTCTCCTCAAAGACTTCAGAATATTCTCGTATTTCAGGATACTCAGCGAGGAGGAGAAACAGCCCTTCATAGAGGAAGCTGAGAGACTGCGAAGCGCTCACAAGAAGGACCATCCTGATTACAAGGTAAGGAACTACTTTGCGCGATTCACATCAGACAGCGGGAAAAAATTACCTAAATTCATGGAGCCGAGTAGCTAACAGCAGTTCAGCTAGTCAAGAAAGCCTCTGCCCTTTATGGAATGTTTATTAACGTGTTCACAAATGTCCGCCATTTGGCCTTGTCCTTAGCTAGCTGAATCCAATCCACACACTTAAAATTTTTTTTATAATACTTTTTAATATTATTCTCCCACATTTACCAAGGCATCCAAAGGCCATTAAAGGTTTATATTACAAATTTGTGATCATTTCACATCTTTAAATCGTGTGTTATATATTTGGTGAAGATTATAAAACTGTTGGGATTTGAGGTTTTAACGGCGGTGAGTTTGAAGATGGCTGTCTTCAGGGTTGTTGGACTACTGCACGGCGCAACAACCCAGAAGACACCCATCTTCAGGCTCTTCACTGTTTATTTTTTTCCACCCTCCTGATACTTGCTTTCTCTTAGCGCCAGATAGCCTTCAACAATTTGTTCTTGAACACCATCTGTCTACGTACTTCTCTTCGGGGTGAGAGACCGAGTTTAACACTCGTTCAGTACAACACGTAGCAATGTCTGATGGTAAAAGTACAATGAAACCAATTTGGCGTTGAATGAGGTGGTAGAAATACCATCCTACAGTAAATAATAACATGAGATGATAATTCTTCACATCATTACGCTACTGAACTAAAACTCTGTGTGTCGATAGTATCAACCTCGACGACGGAAACCGCCCAAATCAGCAACAGCAGGATCGGCGCCATCTTCCGTTCTGACCGACAATGGAGAACTACCTGGAACTTCCGGTGTGAGTTCCTCGTCTTCTTCAGTTGGACCAGACCCCACCCCATCTCGGTGTCATCGGTAAGACAAGTCAAAACAGTACATTCCTGTTAATTTTAATAAGATTTAAGTTAAATACCATAATTTATCATGAAGAGTACAAATTGCTCCCCCCTCTGTTACTGCCTCCCTCTTAGAATTTTACTTTTAAAACATTCATAACCTATAGCCCTCTCTTAATCTGAAAGATCAGGTTTTACATCCGTACAAAAGAACTTTTTTTTCCATTTGTTACATTATGCATCGTATAGGCTTTTGGTTAATGTTGTCCAATTCCTTAGTAAATCATCATCCGTAAAGATCTAGGCCGTGGGAATTGGAGATAAAATGCATTCTTAACCTCGCCTAGATATTTGTGTTGAGCTTTACGCTCCGGCCCATTTATTCTCGGAGATAAAACGCCCGGTATATATTACGCAGGGTCTGTCATATTCTGACACATTTTGAAATTAATACAAGAGTCATGTAAAGCCTACATATAAGAATCTCATTTTCTGACATTTTACATTTTGGAAACATCGTCTTGAGATGGCCTCCGTCCTTCTACAAGCGTTCCTCCACTCTTGAGCACAGGGTTTCCTTTACTTTGTGGCAAATCTGGAAATTTAATTTGAATTTATTTTTAAATTCTGTTCTTCAGCTCGAAGATATTTCGATGACGGTCAATGTAAACTTTGTTTGCATCCGTCGATGTTATAACGGTTTGAGCTGTCGATCGATTTTGCTGGAACCATATCGATTCGAGATGTCGACGGAGACGTTGTTACCAAATTCGAGCTAAAGAATCGAATTCTGACAATATGTCTACATTTAGGACAAAACCGTCAAATATACCAAGACGAGTGATAGAAATAAGGTACACCCAAGGGCAGATGAATGTTTTGTGAAGGAATACATCTTCAAGACAATGATTTCAAAAAGTTAAATGTTAGACGAAGTGTTTTGATGTACATTTGACTTTTTAGCCCACGTTTTGTATATAGAGCTTTTCAAATTGTGAATCTGTATTTCATAACGAGTCAAGTTATTATGGCGGATCGTATATTGGGATCCAACGTGAATCTGGACTCCGTGGAAAATAGGACTTCTTGCCATAGCTGGGAATTAAACCCTGGTTTGTTCAGAAAGTAGCCAGTAAAATTTTAAATTCTTCATAGTTAATTGAAGGCCTGCACAATAAATACCATATAACTTTCATATCTGTTCAGACTTTATTTATAATTGTCTTTCACCTTGAAACGTAAACTTCCCCATGCTGAAATTCTGAAGATTCTATAAATGGTTAGTGTCAATTGTCGAGATATGGCAGGATAGATTTTCTTCTCATTAACATTGCAACACACCAAAGATGAAATGCACCGGTTTCAGAGCAATAAAACTTGTTCGTAGCATGGAAAGTGTTAACATTTGCTATTTTATATGAGTTGTCTTGTGGCTTGTAGTCTCAACAGTGTCTCAATAGACAATGCGTGATCTTTCAGTTATTGACATGCGTTTTCAACATAAAGGACCGAGGAAAAGGCTGGTTACAGAATTTTCGGCAAAACATCGGACAGCTAGTGTCATTAATCTTGTAGTTAAACGAGTAGAAACAACGGAGTGTATTGAACATAATGGCGGCTGTAGCCGGAAACGAATGGCGAACACAGAAAACCAAATTGTAACGCGAAGACAAGCGAGGATCTTACCTGTCGGAAAGAAAAAAACATGGCAGACCGCGTCATACGAGTTACCGGCTCTGACACTTCCCAGATTCTCTTATGTTAAAACACTTTTATCGTATCCGTTGGCAAAAACGTTTTCTTAGTCGAAATGAAAGGAAGAAGCAAAACAAACAAACAAGAAACTAATGTAACAGACTTCACTTCCGAAGTAGAGCAACTTGCTAGGAGCTCGTAGGGGTTATGCACTAGACTTGTAGCCTACTCAGTTTGAATCTGTTCTGTTCTGGCATGGATTTAGTGAGGTCTTCAGACAAATTATGGATGTTTATTACCTTAAAACGGTCTAAACCTCTCTTTTTCCGAATCCTTACTTACCCACCGTTCATAATCATAATCATCATCTTACCACATCATTTGAACTATAGAACCTTTGAAGTAACTGCAAAGTAGTCGGCAATCAAATATAAAGGAGGAGTTCAAGGTTTATTTTATAATCTAACCTAACCTAACATAACCTAACCTAACCTAACCTAAACAATAACCAAGAATTGAACTTCCACAGTGGTTGCGAAATAACTGGATGGAGAAAATTTCTTTTTGAGAACAGTCGCTCATTTAGTCGAGACATTTCCAACATTTTACGCTACAGTTCATTATCGTATTCACAACAGCCAGTCACTGGACCTTATTCTAAGAAAGTTGAATTCAGTTCACACCCTATCGTAATAATTATCATAAACGGATTAGTCCTCGTGGTCTACTCAAATTCAGAATTATTTCTGAAATTATGAATCAGATATTTGCGTAATTAACCACGTCCGAAAATAAATTTACGTGTGTATTCGTTAATGTGACTGACGTTAATATGATAGTTTAACGGCAGCTTAAGGCTGTGTTCATATACAAAACGTTTCTTCATCTAATCTGATTTATGTACAAGTGCAACGCTTATAGAAGTCAAACTTGATGATAAATTCATTTGAAGATGTTGACATTAGGCCTAGAATCAATTATACTTGTTGTTAATAGGTTTAAAGTTCTTTCCTGTTCAAGGTATCGATGCTCTGTTCGCAGGATGAAGTTGTGTTTGCCCGACTCCCCACCAGGTCCTGACTGCAGTTTCGCCAAACTTTACGCCGACAGAGACACGGCGGAAGCTTCCATCAGGCAGTCAGTTAACTCCGAAGATCTTGCTGCTCACAAGGCATATTCCTGGTAAAATGAACGACTAATCTGAACCACAACATGGTTTCAGCATCATTAGTTGTTTAGCTTATAAATACTTAACCAAATGATTTAGTTACTGGCTTGCTATTTAATGATTGAGGCAAAAAATTACGTTTTTAAAAACAATATTAAAAATTCGACGACTAAACGAATTTGAATCAAACTCCGAATAGAATAAATAATCCGGCCTGTAATTCGTAAGTACAGAGCAGGACACATTTAACATGTGCGTTTGTTACTAGCTAAAGTACGCGTTGTTCTTCACGGCTTTTGTTAAAATAAACTGTAGGTACTTAAATGATAAAATTGTTTATTTCTTACGTCACACGCCCTTAATAAACTATTACTTAGTAACTGTAATTGCGTGTATATTAGATGATTTTTTTTTCAGTATCGTATGTCATATTTATTAAATTTAATGTTGCAAATAAGCTAAAAAAACAACATTTTAATCTCTTACTCATTAAAATCAAGTTCCAGAAGCAAGAGGATTTGTCACACACGCGTCTTGTTTACCGCCTTGGCGCCGTATGGTGGTAAGCCTTATAAATACTGAATATTTGCTGTTATCTGGCTTGTAACGATGTTTAGTCTGATAGAAATTTATCAGCGTTTCTGAGGCGAGCATGATTTGTTGTTCTAATTTGATCCATTCGGTCTTCTACGGTTGGCTAGCGACGAAACAGTTGAGGACATAGATAGCTTTAAGTAATAGGCCTGTGTGCTACATGGTACGGGGTAAACAGAAGTGTGTTATTTGTAGACCACTACCAGAGTACCAACAGTCTTCTTGTGGCGAAATTGTACAAATTATTGTATTTATCACCAGTTTTGCTCGAAGGCTTATCATGGACCAGACGATTCGATACATACTATTAAAAAATTAATTTTCCGCAGAGACTCCAACCCAGGGAAAATTTCGAGTTTGTTGCGTATTTTTTCGCCGAAACAAAGAGTTCTATGCGTCTTTCGTCTGTCATGCTTAGATTCCGAATAACAGAAATCATCTTCACCAGGATTCGAACCCAGGAATGTTTCAGGTTTGTGATCGCTTTTCCTGTAATCTTCTAGTAGAAACAAACAACTTTGGTCATGGCGACGTTCTTCAATCGTGTTTAATTTCCAAGATTCCATAATCACCCTCACCGGGTTTCAAGCCCAGGACACTATTTCGTTGCCTTGACATTTCTAAAATATCTTTCTGGTTTCAATGAATAAGCATGGCTAGTGTGGTAAATATCTTTTCTCAAACTGTAAGCGAACACATTTCCAGTTTTTTTTATATATAAGAACATGGCATCTTGTTTCAAACGAAGAGTTGGTCTCTAAAATCAAAACGCAGCGTAAGAAAATAAACGAAGAGATGGCTTTCCCTGTGGAATGAGTTAATGGCTGTACTTAGGTGTGGCGTCCTACTTCGGTACTTGTACAGAAAAAGATGTATTGATTTATGAAATTAATTAACATTCGTTAACGCGAGAGGGCCATGTTATGGTTCTAGCGGCCACTCCCAGTACCAGTTGGTGGCCGGCAGTGGAGTCGACTCCTCAGGTGGCGCAGATAGTCACGTCATGTCTCGTCACCACCACCAAACCTTCTCACGCCACACGGGTGGCAATTCTGGTTTCGTTTATGGCACCACTGCATCATCAGCTCCCGGAAGTTCCGGTCTGGCGGGAGGTCCTACAGGTACAGCAGGTTTCGGCCTGAGATCCCCGGCAACTCCCACAGCAGGAGGGTACGTTCCCGGACCTGGGGGCGACTTTCTTCACCACCATCACCATCTGCACCCATCGGCCACAGCGGGGGCAGGCATCTCCAATACGTCACACCATCAGTCAGCACCTCCTCCTACAAGCCCTTTTCCTGCTACGAGCTTCCCCGCCACACATCATCAGGCATTCTACCCTTACGGGCCGCCCCAAGGGCCCTACTACATGTCACCCAGGTAATAGACAGAAGTGTAATCCTAATATTAAAAGTGCTGGGGTTGGCTGGCGCGCAGTTACAAGTTTAAAATGGAAGGTCATTCATAAATCGTGATATGATAGCTTTTTTCATTGAAATGCATACTTGAATGATTAACAGCTCAAAAAGGGGAAATAGGGGTAGTGTTTTCTTCTTTTTCTGCAAGTTCAGAAATAATGCACTATGGGCTGGACTTTAAGCTTATATGGAGAAAAAATGTACCAAGTGTTCTGATGAATTTATTTATTTATTGCCTATTTAAAAATGCTGACAGTAGCTCAGATAATATAGCAAGAAATAATATGATGATTAAGTAATAATGAATTGAAAAGGATGTGGAAGGAAGTAGTTATGGCCTAATTTAAGGTACTATTTTGGAATTTAAATTAAAAGTCTTAATAACCATGAAAAACCTGTCAGGATAGCTGGTGTCTGGCCAAGATTTGAACTTGGGACCTCCCACGTAATTTTTTTGGAGCTAAGCTTTAGACACAAGAATGATAGGAACTTTTTATTCGGCTGTCCAACAGTGCTTTATCAGACACTTATGCTATACAGAAATGAATGAGAGCTTGTTGAGGAAAGTGGTGGTTTATCTTATTTTAATATACACTCCCAGAATTTCTAAGGAGGGACTGGGAAAAATCAGGAAAAGTGTCAGACAAGATTGCTCTTCTTCTGTCAAAGAATGTTCAAATCTCAGACCTTCAGAATATGACAGGACAAGGCAAGTTGTATTACAGAAACAGGCTGTCACGATGTGAGGAAGACAGTAGAGTTCTTCAAAGTCAGAACAGACCAGTGACATATCCTGTAGCTGATACTGTAATTTTTTGATTGACTATTCTAAAATACTACTTCAGTTGACTGCAAATTAAAAAAAATAGTAATGTTAAAGCTGTGTTTATGGTTTTTGTTGACATTTTATCATGTTAGCTTCTATAAGGGCCACTGGCAAATATCCTGAGAATGGATTTCAGCACCACAAGAGACACTGATGACTCACAGGACTGTATCATTTATATGAAGGCTCAATCTCCATGGGGTGAAATAATGTATTTTTAATACCACAGCTGGGTCAGAAGAGATGCATAAAGTATGCGAGAGATGGCTCATACAATAAGGTTTTGTGATTTTGTTTTTACCAGTTCAGGGTTAGGGTCACTGGTGGATCATGGGACAAAATTTAAATTCAGTATAAATTGCTTGGAAGCAGTGTATTAAAGGTTAGGTTTTTGTCATAAATATATTGTGTTTCTGTATTTGGGTACTAGTGGGTTATCGGGACACAAAATGGGAGAGTCGAATATCTGGATTCATATTTAGCTAAGTTCTTGTGGCGGCGTACAAATGATAACGGCGATATTTTTAAAACGATTCTAAAATCTATTAGCGAATTTTGGCCTCCGGAGACAGGTTGTAACAACAATTAACATCTCATGCATATCCAAATAAAATATAATAATTTGTTATTTATTGAAATAAAATATAATAAGTTTCAAGTATATGCCATTTATCCACACACATTAACCTAACCTATTTTTAAAGCGATGTGTACCGATAACCCACAAGTACCTGTATTTGTTACATCAGAGTGACTATATTTTCTGTTGTAGAAAATGAAGGATTGGTATCATAGTATTCAAGTCCAACAGTGTATAGTGCAACTTACACTGTCAGTTTTTAGCAAACTGCAAAGTAAGAAATCTCAATTTTTATAAAAATACTAATATTCTGTGTGTCATTTCATAATAAAGAGAAATGAAATTTTTTGATGTTATGGTCGTAAATAAAAAGCACTATTTTCAATTGTCATTAGTCTTCATTTGATCTGTGACATAAATTTATGTAAGTCAGTAAATACTATTGTTTGCTGATATAATGAAGAGGCTGATTGTTTATGACAGGCAACTGAAGCAAATTAATTGTACCTGAATGTTACATTTCTTCCCAGAATCTCACTATGAAGCATAACAGTTCTTTCTTAAGTAAAGTATGTGGGTAATTTAAATCCAAATTATGTTGGTGTCATTTTCCATACAGGTGAAAGATGGCAGTGACTGTATAATGAGGAATTTCTGACTCAGATCAGTTGCCAGGTGGAAGCATTATGTAGCAGAAGTGATACACCATGGTCTAAGAAACATCCAGAAGTTTGTGTTTGTCAGCATCTGGTTTTCAGTTACACTATATTCCATGAAGTTCCGAGTTCAAAAATGAACTGTGTGTAGATTGAATGACTCAAATTAAAATAAAATGAAAACTTTTACATCAGCCTTACCAACTTTGTGACCTGTAAAGCTGGACTATGTCCCTATGTGTGACCCACACATTAGAACATAAAAGACATTAACAAACCTGCAGGACATTTTAGGGATAACATTTTGTCCAAAAAATCAAAACTCAATTTAGGCCTTGAATAGCATATTCCATGTATGTGGAGCTACATGAGTTTAACTTACCTAATTTTTCCTTTTATGCCGTTCTGTCCCTATGATGTGCTCCAGGCCATAAAATCAAATTTTAAGAATAGCTTGGAAATGTGTACCTATGTATTTGAGAGTTCTGCTTTGAACTGTTAACTTAAAACGTTTATTTATGTTTCTAAGGTGTATATGTCTCTGTTTGTTGTTGAATATTTAATAACAGTATACATTGCTTTTTTTTTTATTTTTCTGTCATCATAATTCAGAGAGGTGGAAATGGTGCATGGCATATTAAGTTCTAGTATTAACACAAAGTGTGTGTAAAGCTATTTCCACTGTTAGTGAAAACAAAGATCTTAAGAAGACTTCATTTTTATCTTTTGTCTAAAAAACAGTTTGAAAGTCAAAATAAGAAAGTAGTGAGGGAAGGTTATTGAAACAATGGAAGCTGACTGTGAACTGAAATATAGACCCTACATAAATAACATGGCCTTACATATTGTATGAAGACCTACATAAGTGTCAAATATAATTCAATAAATGCTGCATATGTCAAAATATTTTGATTAGAGAATTATAATCTGTAACAAAAGGAATATTATGTGAATATCATGTGCCATTTTTGAGGTAATGATTATCAAATATTATTTGTGATCCAGTTTGCATTTTGTGAATCGTACAAGTTTTCATCAAGTTTCTTGGTAACATATTTAGTTTCACCACTGAAAATACATGTTTTGGTATATTTGTTTTGACTATATTTATCATTTGCTGTCACAGAGTTATGTCAGTAAGAGAAGTGGGCTGTTAATAGTCGGAAATTTCATGTTGTTTACCAGTGTGTTAGGTACATATGTGTTTATGTTGTCTTCCTCCAACTGGATGATTGGTTTGATAAAGAAATTTTTCCAGTTCATGGATATCATAAATTAACTGTATGATTATAACTTATGAGATTAAATTTTTATTTATTGCAAATTTTCTTTCTGTAATTAAGAAAGTGTATCTTGCCATTCAGACACTGTTTTAATAAATTTAGTAAAAATTTAACAATTTCATGCTGGATAATGTTATGGATTTCATTGCAAATGTAGTGTTTCTTTTCCCCATGAAGCAGTTTTACAAATTTGAAAGTGGGGAGTGTGATTCTCATTTACTATGACAGGGTCTAGAATTTCTGAATATGATGTTCACTTAGCAAGGATAAAATATGGTGGAATTATGGTGGGAAATAAACTTGGTTTTGGATGGCTTTCTTTTTGCATAATATGTGAAATTGATTTAAAGACTTTTATCTTTCATGTATTGGAATTTCTTAGCATTGAGTTTAATATTTTTCCCAAGATTTCTTAGGCTATTGTACAGATGAAATAAATTATAAATGTATTTGTAAATACAAACATAACTTTTTTCTAAATGTATGCTTTCCTGGAGTTTAATATTTAATTTTTAAATGTTTGTTTGGTGTTTGTTTGTTTGTTGCTTCCTTCCTCAAACTCTCTTTGATACTTCACAGATCATGGATTGGCTTTTTTCTTCAGAGTCAAAGTTGAAGATTTGTTCCACGTTAAATTGATATCAAAATAAATATGCAGTATCATGATTCAAAATCCACTTGTTGGTTCATGTATTTGAGGCGTGCCCATCCTCCTCTCCAATGGATAGTTACCGAGTCACAGCACTGAGCTAACTGCACACTTCTGTCTAGTGCCAAAATTAATAATTTACTGAGATGTATCTCCACTCCTCACATAAATATGGAGTCATTCTTTAAGAACAAGGACAACTTTTATTATTTACTAGAGCAAAGCGCTTATAGTAGATATTATAAATAGAATACAACAATGGCGGGTAAACAAATGTTTGTTGACGTCATTTTTTTTTGACTACAAATTGGTTGGCTACAAATAGGTTGGCACTACTGTAAACGCGTTTGCGCGTTGCTGCTGCTGCGTTTGCAGCTGTGCTTGTATTATCTTAGGTATTATAATCCCGGCAATATTAGGTATTATTTTTTTGTCGATAATTGAGACAGAAAGTGAATGATGTGTTCATTTGAAGTAGTGAGAACTGAGCTGATTGTAAGTATGTAAACTATACGCATTTCATACTGCATTTATTGTAGATGTAGAACTGATCATACTTAACCTTACCTTGAAGAGGACAGCCTTCTTGGATACCACGCCGAGTAGTCCCCTGAAAGTCGTCTTCATATTGACAGCCAGAAATATCATCCATGCTTTGGTTTATGTTTATGGTTTATCAATGGTTCTGTTAACAGGAGAGTGTGAAGAATAGTTTCGAAAGAAATAACACAGACATACTAAGGAAGAAATATGACACGTTCAAGGTGAAGTAAGTAACCTCCACATTTCCTTTTCAAAAATTTAGCACTTATAGAAGTACATTTTGCAAGTAAAATCAGAAATCTGACTATAAGTTAACAATGTATTTTACCCTTTTACTTTGTTTTGCAGTGAAAATGATAAAAGGTCAGCATTGGATCAAGTGTTAAGAGATTATTTGCTCCAGCTTCTTGCAGAACCTTGTAACAATGTATCAGTATGGGAAATGTATGTTACGTTTTGCATTGAGGCTTGCCGACAAGACATGTGCACACCTACAATGCCAGTTGTTCTCCTTGGTGATATCTTTGATGCTTTGACACTTGATCAATGTGAAAAATTGTTTGCATTTGTTGAGAATGGAGTGAACACTTGGAGAGAAGAAATGTTCTTCAGTGCTTGCAAAAATAACTTGCTCCGAATGTGTAATGGTAAGACTGATTAACTTTACAGAACATGTATCAATTTGAATAACTTAGCACTGTTACTTAACCAGAAAAGTTACCATCTGCTTTTCATAGTATTTTCATGGATACTTTTGCAGGAATTTGCTATAATTGCATAGATTTATGGTAATTGCAAAATTAGAGTCTTTAATGAAAGGTTTCCTTGTCTGTGCTGGAAATTAATATTTGGACCCAGTGTTTATCAATATATTTTTTGGATTACATAAAATTACATAATGAAAGGCTTTACAATTTATGCTATAATATATTTACTAAACTTGGTGAAGAATCCTTTAAAGAAGCTAATAGTTATTGCATGGCAACTTAGTGCTGAACCCTGAGGGTGGGCCTTCTGCAGAGTGAGACAGTGGTTAATAGTGATGGCTTGGCGGATGGACTAGCATGACAACTTCCTCTCTTATGTTGTATGGGTCTAGTTGTGCATAGAAGAAAATACAATCTTTTTATTAATTTTTTTCATCTATGAAATTGAAAGTTGGGTTTAAAAATCGAAGAAGGCACTTAAAAATAATAATCTTTGATAAAAAGTACTTGAATTGTTATGTGTTTACAATATTGTTTAGAAAACTATGCAATTTGAATAAGACACAAAGAGAAATCTGAACCATTTTCCCCATTTATTTGTCTTCATATAAATTCCAAAATTCTTCTTTATCTCTACTTCCTGCATGAATAATCCTTCTTTTGTTTACTTCATCCAAAAAGTCATCTTGTGAATATTGCTCTTCTAACTTCTTTATGTTTTGCCATTTTTCTTTATGCATTCAGCAAATACTTTTTCACAAAACATTCGCAGTTTCTTGTACAACTCTATTTTTGATGTCTTGAGAAACCAATTTAATACGATTGAAACAAGAATCATATGGAGGAAGGTGCAGTGTATGGGGCGTATTGATGTGAAATTGATACAGATGGTGCACGATATGATCCTGTGATGGGCCTACATGCAGTCTTTCAGGTGTCATAAAATCAGGACTTTTTTGACCATGTGATTTAGTATTAACTGCATAAGAATAATCCACTACCATGGACAGGGGAGTCATGGTCTAGCAGAATTGTACCGTGGAGCCTTTTCTTTAACTGGTCTGCACTTGGGTACTAATGAGTGTAAGTTAGTGTTAAAAAATCGGGAAACAATAAGTAAATGTTGACCATGTAAATTTATGAGAAAATTTCCAAAAATCCTTTTTTAAATTTTCAGAAATCTCTTAACTGTTATCATAGCCTGTCCTATATTCATACTAACTGCATGTCATTGTGCGCACACAAATTCTGAAGTACTCTAATGTTCTTTTTGTTTGATATTGCAGATTTGCTAAGACGATTATCTCGATCTCAAAATACTGTTTTCTGCGGACGAATACTTCTCTTTCTTGCTAAGTTTTTCCCATTTTCTGAACGATCTGGTTAGTATATTTTAATTGTTTTAATCATGAATACAATGAAGAATGTGTAAAGTGACACTTTATGAAATGGAAAATTGTCTTTGATGGACTATTTTTCTAGTCTTATGATAAAAAAAGAAAGAATTGTGAATTGTGTCAAAGGGGTGGAAACTGCTAAGAAGATATAGAACTGGAGAGGTCTATTAACAATGTGGACTGCAGTGTTCCAATTGAGGTGACTAAGAAATATTATTACTGAATTACCTGCGCTGTAGGTTTGGATTCCACCTGATTAAATGGGTATGCAAGTTGGGCACTGCAGAAAATTTCAGTTTGTTTTGAAATAGGTGAACTAATCACTTATATGTGAATGGTGGTAAATATTCTGTTGTCATATTTTGTGGTTGTAGGGCTGGGTTCCAGAAATGAACAGATGTCAAACCCCTCCATACATGCAAAAGTTATAAGAGAGTTAATTTAGCATCCAGACAATATCCAAAAGGTTAAATGTAATTAAAACTCAATTTTATAGAACACTAAAGTAGAAAGTTTAAATAAAAACTTTAGTATTTAGAGTGAATGGTTGTATGAATAGAAAGCTTTGAGTGACTAGAAATGAGAACATTATTGAAAAGGTGTAGGGGTTTTAGAGCATGTGTGGGACAAGTTTTATTCTGGTGTATTTATATTATGTATTAAGCATTATAATACAATGTATGAATAACAAATTTCACTTATTCTCTTTTCCTGAGGTCTGAACATTGTGAGTGAATTTAATCTTGATAATCTGACGGAGTTTGGTGGTGAAAGCTCAAATGATCTGAAAGATATTCTGGCAGAAAAGGATGAGGCAATGGAAGAAGATGTGAAACCAGATGCAAAGTAAGAAGAATTAATGCATTCAATTTAAGTCACTGAATTTCTTTTTTAAGTAATTTAATAAAGATTTTGTACTACATTTTTACTGATTTTGAAACTAATCAAGATTTTGTTAAAAGGAAACCCAAAATAAATATGGAAGGTAAGCATTTATCTGAAGTCACTTGTGATCTTCCAGGTTGTGATGCCTTTGAAATTAAAGGACTTTGTAGTTTTCACAGTCAGAAAAACACAATTCACATTTTGAACGTCATGTAAACCTCAGATCTCCCTTGTATGATACATTTTATATTCAGAATGGTTTGAAACAAAAAAATGCTTTACTGCCATTGTTCTTAAACTTTGGTTTAGAATATGGCATTCAGGATGTCCAAGAAAATCTACAAGGATTGGAATTGAATAGGAGACATCAGTTTCTGTGGTGACGACCTTAATTTATTGAATAAAAATGTAAATAATACCCCCCCAAAAAAAAAAGACTGTTGTACATAGAAGATGGCCGTCTTCTGGGTTGTAGCACAATGTTGTCTGGTAAGAAGTTTTAAGAGTTGTCGCTGGAGGCAGCAATGACGTCTGCAAGCCAGACCACTTTGTGCTCACAGATGTGAGAACCTCATTTCATATTATTATGCACGAGTAATTGTTTGACGGTAAATGCAGTATATGTTATGTCTTTTTACGAGAACGCATACAAAATTATGATATTGAGGTGGTTGAAAATCCCTTGCAAGTGTGACAAGTCCTGATGTTTGAGGATTAAAGGAATAAATTTGCAAATAAAATAAGAGTAAATTGAATTCAGGAAACACCTGATTCTATTCAGCTCTGAATATTTTATCTTCCCATCTGCTATCTAAAACCTTAAGGGAGGAACAGATTTAGGATATTTAAGAATAGGGTGCTGAGGAAAATATTTGGATCTAAGAGGAATAAATGTTATGAGCTGCAGAAAATTTCATAATGATGATCTTTATAATTTGTATTCTGTACAATATGTTATTAAGATGATCAGTCAAGGTGGGTGAGGTGGGTGGAATATGTAGCACATGGGGAGATAAATGCATACAAAATTTTAGTTTGGAGATTACGGTACTTGTGGGTTATCGTTCATTCAGTTATTTGTTGCTGTCCACACACATTAACCTAACCTATCTTTAAAGCGATGTGTCCCGATAACCCACAAGTACTGTAGTTACTTAAGAGACTGAAATATTTTAAAATTATGGTTTTGTATGTATTGTTACACTGAGAGGTAATCTTATTTTTTTTAAAGGATCAAGATAGATTACAATCTGTACTGCAAATTTTGGGCTCTACAAGATTTCTTTCGCAATCCAAATCAGTGCTACAGCAAAGTTCATTGGAAGACATTCTCAGCTGTGAGTGATGACTGTTTCCTCAAATACCCTCCTTATTTACTATTTTTATTATCAGCAATGTTTTTGCTTTTCTTTTTCTTTCTCTGTTCAAGTGTTTCAACAATTGTTACATCAAGATAATAGGTTTATTTTTGCAGAATTAATTTCTAATTGATAAGATATAAAGTAAGCTACTATCTCAAAATATTTTAGATATATTATTGTGCTATATTGTTACATATTTAAAATTTTAAGATATACCAACCAATACAGCTTCTCACCATGGAGACAAGAGGTTTATGCCCAGTAGAGTCCATGTTGGATTTGTGGTGGACACAGTGGCACTCCATATACATGACGTGTCATCTGGGGGGATGAACAGTGGTCACATTGGTGGCCACAGTTCTACGAGTGGAACAGGACTCTGTCTGTATGAAGAACTGTAACATTTTATTTTCCAGCATGCATCAAATGTGTTGCTGGCATTCAAAAGTTTCAAACTTGATGATATGCAATGTAAGCATCAGAAACTTGACACTTCAGATGAAGACAGACAGCAGCAGCAGCAACAACAACATTACTTTGCTAAGTTCTTGACTAATCAGAAACTACTGGAACTGCAGCTTAGCGACGCGAACTTCCGGCGCTATGTTCTCCTTCAATTTCTCATCTTGTTCCAGTACCTCAACTCTCCTGTTAAATTCAAATCGTAAGCAGAAAATCACTTTTTTTTTTTTAACATTTCACCAGTCATTTTTGTGTTAGTGAACCAGTCAGGTTGATGACATACGTTATTCTGGGCCTGCCCCATTTTAGTCTTGCCAATGTTTGAGGGCTTCTTTTTTTGTTGCATTGTAATTTACATATGAGATGGCCAAAATTTAGGCATTTAGTTGATTCTTTAATGGCACATTATATTACTTATAAAACATTTAATTTTCTTGTCCTGCTTCTTATTGGCGATGTAAAAGTGTGTTGTAAATGTTATTACATTTTAATAAATAATATTGTAAGTTCTTGTTTAGCCCTCGTCTGTGGGGCGATCAGAAAATAAGTTTAACTTAACTTAAAATGGTTTTCACAATCCTCAATATAAACAATACAGTGTAATTGCAATACCCATAAACTATTTTTATACACAATATTCATGGAGACTGAGACACTTTTCGTAATATTGTTCGAGTTTTTCTATTCCTTGTGCATAGAAATAAGTGTCATGTTCCTTTAGCCATTGTTTTATCGCTGTTTGCATATTCTTGCTAGTTTGGCACCTCTTGAGATTTTTCATAATCTGTTTTTAGCATTGATGCAGTGACTGAAAGGCCATAGATTTTAAACTAATTACAATTTGGAAATTGCAGTGGAATGATTGTGTTATAAAAGAACGTGGCACCCTCGACTGTTAAGTGTAAAGCTGGGGCTCAAGCTTTGCCTCCACTTCCTGATATGTCTCTTCTATGGCTGTCCGGTCCGTGTTCGGTCCATGGCCTCCTCAGTTCTTCTCTTCCATTCGGTCCTCTGTTAGGTCCGTCTGTCCGAAGCTTTGATTGAGGTTTTGAAACATCTTCCTTTTTACGGTGCAAGGTTGTTAGCCTTGCGACTAACCCCCAACCTGGAGGACCAGGGTACCTGTCTTAGTCTGACCTCTCCCCCTCGACCAATCTGGCTAGGGAGGCCCTACCAGTAGCTATGTTACCGCCAGCATAGCTCTTGGGATCACTGAGGTACTCAGCCCCACCACCATGACAAGGTGCAGGTACCATTAAGTGGGGCCGTGATGTGTCTTCATATTATTTTTTAGGCGTAAGATGTGTTTCATAATTGCTTTTTATCAACAGCTATGTTTATTTGGTACTAAATGAGATAAAAATGATGATTTTGAAGGAATATATGAGGAAATGTGTTCAATTTTGTGTCAAGTTACTATCTGGCAGTGCCTGAAGTGACTGAGGAAAATCATGAACATTGCGGTCAGTATAGTTCTTCTTCAACTGTGATTCAAACCGTGTCCCTCCTCAATGCAAGTATTGTTTCCTTCGTAGTTTGTTCTTTCTTTTGAGTTTATCAGTGTATCAACTCTGTCGGTTGCGTTAAATAAACTGACGGTCATTTAAGTTTAATGGAAATGTTGGTTGGCTCCTCTTCTCAGGGACACACACGAACTAAAGGTTGATCAGGCAGATTGGGTGAAAGAGAAGACAGAAATGGTTTATTGTCTGCTGGAGGAAACACCGCCTGACGGATTAGCATTTGTTCAGACTGTTAAACATATCCTTAAGGTAAGTTCTTGTTCGGTTTATTTTAACTGTGAAGTGTTCGTATTACAGATAAGAGTAAAAATGTAAGAGCCATGCGTGTGACTAATGCACTTCTTTTACCAATTGGACTTTATTTAGAATATTTACAATTGGCACATATGTTCGTCATTTTATTAATATCATGTACTGTAACTTAAATCACTGCATTTTATGAAAAATTTGACATATTTGGAATTGTTGAGTACATTGAAACTTGCATTCTGTACATTATCGGTATGTGAATACTGTTTCCAGAGACCCCCCACCCCCACGGTTATTCTCTTTGGTTGGATAGAAGTAAAAATGGTTGAAATTATGGCTGATACATGTCTCATTTTAAATTAATCTTACAGTTGGGATTACTACCTGAGTCTAATAGCCTAAAAAATAAGGAAGTAATTAATTTGGTGCAAGTGTACCAGTAATGGTAGTAAAAATATAATAGTCCTAATAAGTTAAGTTAAGTTTGTCCCACTATACGCCATGTAGGCGTTTGGGGTGAGTGGAGGTATAGCTCCTCTCTTCCTTGACCTCGGCACTAGATGGGGGTGAGTGGTCAGCATCACGCCCCGGCCGGCTTTACCCCCGGGAAAGGACCCCGGTACCCATTGTAGAGGAGGCTGGGTGGGCCCCAGAGCCGGTCTGGACGCAGAGGCTAGAGGAAAAATCCTCTGCCCCATCTGGGATCGAACCCCGGTCGTCCAGCCCGTAGTCAGTCACTATACTGACTGAGCTATCCCAGCTCACATAATAGTCCTAATAGTTTTTACATATTTTTTTTATTCTTACATTCCAGTGGAAATATGGTTTTATAATTAGCATTCTTTATTCCTGACAGATTGATTGTCACACAATTTTCTTGGTTCTAGCGTGAGGAACACTGGAACTCGTGGAAGAATGACGGATGTCCAGAGTTCCAAAAACCTGCCCATCAAGTAACAGCAGATGAGACAATAGAAGAGGGAGGGGAGAAGCGTAAGGTCCTCCCTCGTCCACGCAGACCTAAGAAGAGTCTCGGAGAACAGATGAAGGATGCCACTCAACATGGGAAATTCATAATGGGGAAGTGAGTAGAAATTTATGCCAGTGATATGAGAATTTTTGCTAGTTGCTTCAAATTATTTTTAACAGTAATACAGATTCATCTCAGATTTTAACATAGGCGTGATGAAAGTAATAAGTTTTTTATCTTAAATACAGCTGAGATAAAAAATGAAGTAACCTGAAAATTACACTGCTTAGTAACAGTTGTGTACATACATGAAATTTGGATTGGAAGTACATGGGGTATGTACTGTGTGATGTTTATGTGTAGAAATAAGAGGCTTTATTAATCAGAAAGCTGTCTGAAACAGGAAAATATTCAGGTCCCTAGTGATTCCATTATAAGTAAATGTTATTTATTTAGTTTTCTGTCTGAGGACAGGTCCATATGACCAGGATCCTTCCATCCTTTTCTCGGATTGGGACCTGTTCATATACGTTCTTGGCGGATGATCCAGAAGTGGTTTGCCATTGCCTTCTTCTGTGTGTGACTGGAGTAATTGTTGGGATGCCACGGAGGAAAACTCCGTGTTGCCTAGACCACGGCCTTGCCCAACACAAGTTATAAATTCGGGCACCGCCGGGAATCGAACCCGAGACCCCAGGATAACAAGGCCAGCGTTCTAACCGCTAGACCGCCTCATCTTATTATTATTTAGTGTTCTGTCTGACGACAGGTCCATATGAACAGGATCCCTCCATCCTTTTTTCAGACTGGGACCTGCGTGTTGACTTACGTTGTTAAAATATTTAGTTCATTTATCTTGAATAATATTGTTGTTTTAATAGCGTGGAACTTACAAAACTCTGGAACTTGTGTCCGAACAACCTTGAAGCATGCAAATCAAGGGACAGAGACTTCTTACCATCACTAGAAGGATACTTTGAAGAAGCAATAGAGCAGATTGAACCAGCAGCTATGGTAGAAGAAGAATACAAGTAGGTTTAGAAACTTTATTTTTTTATAGATATGCTTGTGGTCTAAATTGGGCCCAGAATTTTGTCAGAGTTTGTCACTAAATCATTTTCCCCAGTTCATATCAGGCGGTATTTCAGAGGCACCCTTTTACTACATGTAAATACTTGTACCATTCTTGCAGTATAGAATTTTTAGAATGGATTTTTAGGTAATGGAGAAAACAGGAAACAACGAAAATATTTTGTACAATTTAAACTGCCTGTGTGTCTGGGGAAATGCAAGATAAAGTTAGTCATGTGCTTAAACACAGTGGAGTTTGAACCAATGAGTCAATCAATCAATCCCTCAATCATTCTCTTTAGTCTGGAGTTCATTTGCTTACATGTTTTTTTAAGTAATTACATTTCATGTGCTATCAGCTATTTTATATTCTAATATCATAGTTTGACTGTTGTCTGCCGTTTTTTTGCAGACGAGTCAACGATGGTAACTTTGGTTGGCGTGCTCTAAGATTGCTGGCTCGTAGGAGTCCACATTTTTTCACGCACAGCAACAATCCAATCAACAAACTGCCTGAATATCTTGAAACAATGATCAAGAAAATTGCAAAGGACAGACCAGTGAGTACGAGTTTATTCTTACGAATTTGCCCCAAAGGTAATTATTTGGATTTTTATTCTGGTTTTATGTGATTTCAGTCATCGCTGAGCAGCGAAGAAATCAAAGTTGAGTTGATGGACAGTGATGTTCAGACAGTGGTTCCTGATGCTGAAAATGAGGACGACGAACTTCTAAAATCTGAGGAGAAGGAAGAACGAACAATGCCGCAAGAATACGAGGACGACGGGATGGGGGCAGAGAAGGGGGACAGTAAGAGAAGTATCCTGTTGAAAGAGCAGCTTCAGGCCATTGCAGTTAAAGTAGCGCCACAATGGAAGAAACTTGCAACCAAACTGGGCTACCAGGATGATGAGGTACGCTACTCATCTAATTTAGTGGTATTGAAACTTTATGTTCTATTTTCAGAAGTTAGCGAGTGAGTTAGTGCCTTCGTATTGTCGTTTCTGTATGCTTTGTGTAATGCCAAATCAACTTACGGATTTTAAAACGTAACTTTAATTTTGTTTTCAGGTGGATTTCTTCCAGAATGAGCAGAATACCGATGTGGAACGGGCATTAAATATGCTGCAGATCTGGGCAGAGGATGATGAAGATGCCAGTCCAGATAATCTCTCATACACGTTGGAAGGTCTGGGGTTAATGGAAGCTGCTGATGCCTTGAGGGAAGTAACAGATCTGATGAACATGGGGTAGTTTACCTTATGTTTGTATTCAGTGCGTGAAGACTGGGATATGCATCGGTAAGATGTTGGTATCACTACACAGTAAATTATAATGTGGTTTAGTCTGTCGTCGTCGTACACTGCGAGCGAATTTGTCAATTTTAGATTTAGAATATAATAGAAGGGGTTAGGTGTTGAACCACCCCTAGTGCAGTGACTAGTCATGATGATCTCTTGTGTGTCTGTGTCATTTATCTGTTGTGTTTAATTCTAGCTTCTGTTCACATGCTGAGGATCAACACTGCTTAAAATTTGTTGGGAAAATGTAATTTTGATTGCTGTTGGTTGATATCGAGGGCAGCGTGCCAGATGGGCGTACCGGCAGAATGATTGATCTACAGGTGACTACATTTTTATGCTAATTTTGATCGATAAATACGCATTATTATTGTCCGTACGCTCAAATAAAACTGTCTGTATCTCTGCGTATAGCAGCATCAGCATCACACCCTTCTGTCTCATCCATACATCTCACCATTTTATGTTCTTAGACCAAATGTCTTCAATTATGCAAATATTTTGATGTGCCCTTCTGCCGTGACCCCTCTGATAAGTTCAGCAGCTTTACGTGAAGACCAAGTAACATTTTATCATTTTCTCAGAAATGGCTCAAGGTTGATACATGACAAAAAAAATTCAGTTCTCATTTGGATTGACAACTTTCATTTGAATAATTCTTTGATATGAAGAGTATTTAATGAAATATGAATTATGTTAATTTTTTTTTTAATTTATGCGTTATGTTATTAGGTTTGTGGGTGTTGATTGGATTCACCTGGCTCAGTATACGGTCTAGTAGCAAGCTGTACTTAATATGGCAAATGAAACTTTGGTTTCCATAAATCTTGGGGAGTTTCTTGACTAGAGAATATTAACTTTTCAGGAATTCTGATGATCGAGGCAGCAGGGACCTGTGAAACATCGATAAACTTCTACCACTCGTGATACACGAGAGCTTTTTACTACACTGTATCCTGGGCCGGGTGAATCCATCCCACACCCAAAATGTGATTGAGAATTTAATGTTATCCTTCCACCTATGCATGATTCTTCCATGTGATCTCTTCCCTTTAGGTGTTCTGCCTAAATTTTATCTCTTCCGAGAGTGCTACATGTCCTCATCTTGTCCTTGATTTTATCACCTTAATATTAAATTTATATTTTACAATACATGCTCTGATTTAATTTGTTCGTGATAAGAAAGTATACTTCCACAGCATCTACCAACTTGAGAATTTTGTGGTCTCCTATTCCTCTCCCTGCTGATGCAGCTCCTGTAACTTAATACTTTACAAGATAACAGTTTAGAACTAAGTTATCCCTGTGTTTAAGTATCACACCATAGAAGTGCAATGAGGGAATTGAGGTAAGACTCCACACATTCTGAACCTTTGTATTAGATGGAGAGTCTGGATGCATCTAAGAGCCAGTCACATTACTCTGCAAATGTTTCTTTTTTGAAAGTGTTCATCATATTTCTTAAAATTTGGTTTTGGTGATATGTTTTTTGTTTGTTTGTCACCAGTATTTCGACTGGTTTGATGCGGTCCAACATTTTCGCCTATCTTGCGCCAGTCTCTTCATTTTCACATATTTTTTTGCATATCCTCAAAAATATGCGTCACATATTCCAATCTTTGTCTCCCCCTACATTTCTTCCCTTCATCTATTCTTCCATTAACAAATTAACCAATCCTGGGTGCCTCAGAATGTGTCCCACCGTCCTATCTCTTCTTCTCATAAGATTTTTCCATAGACTTCTTCCTTCGCCTATCCTTGGTGATATACATAGGTGATTTCTGAGCTCAAAGCTTTATCAAGTTTCTAGAAGTGTCATATCTTTTACGAAACTAAGTCCTATCAGTACCTCTCAGTTAAAAGATTTTTTAATATGGTGTATATGTAAATAAAATACAAGAATAATAATTTAAGGTTAAGTAAAATTGCATAATGTTCAGTTTCATAATTTGTTTTCTGTGAAATATTGGGACGGTTAAATCGAGGATGAGAAGGGCGGGGCCAGTAGCATGCATGGAGACGAGAAATGTGTACCTGAAGGAAAGAGATAATTTGATAGACTTGTGTTGGTTGGAAAGTGACAATCATTTGAAAATGAAAGTCATCTAAATATTTTACATATACACACACTGTAATGATACTTATTTGTGAATAAGGTGTTCAGGTTTATCAGCGAAGTAAAATATTAGCGCGAAGTTAAGCATTGAACTGAATCATATTGGTTACAGTTGCAAGTGGTTGAGGTTAAGTACGAACAGGAATGGGTGATTTTGGTTATTCTAATTCAGCGACTTGGCTGTTTGCTTTTCTTACGAAAATCATTCAATATTTCCATGTAAGGTACGAGTTCATGAAACTCCGTTGGACGCTGGATGACAATTGAGCTGAATATTTACACCCTTGCACGTGCTGAATAAAACTAGCAACGCTGGCTGTTATATCTTCTGTGACGAATCGTGTATAATATAATTGAAGAATTGTTCGCATTTATTTTCACGTATGTAATCGAGTCCATGTTGGATAGATCCGCGTTGAAGGCCAGTTTTGCTATACTTTGGAGTAAAGTTTACATTTTTATTTTTGTTGCGATGATCGGCAGGACTTTATTCCTCTAGCGGAAATAATTGGAAGCATATCTGCTTTGTATTAAGAGTTTGCTGAACTTTCACCAATGTGAGACTGGTTGCTTGAACTCTAGATCGTTCACTTGCCGTCGTTTGGATACCTGTAGTTATCAAAATAAATATAGCGTAGTTCTGTGACCTGTCACGGCGGTTTGTTCTACCCACACACTGCCAGTCAAATAACGTGGCATGACTACGCATGTTCTAGTAGTCCCAGAGATTGATCGTTCTGGCTGAAGTTGATTATATACAATCCATTAACCTACGCTAAGTTTGTTAACAAGCTTGTACCCGGAAGGTACCTGGGTCAGATCTCGGCCCATTACCGAATTTCTGACCCAGATTTTCGTTTTCTTTCTCAGTCTCGATAGACGAATTCTGGGACAGTGCCTTGAAATGAGTCAGGAAATTTTATTCCCTGTACCTACGTAATTATCACGAATGACTTCCTCCGTCATTTGACACCATGCATCATTTACAGTTGGAGCAAAAATATTCTAAAAGTCTGTCACATTTAACACCGTCTATGGGCATATCTGAAATACAAGGTATGTTATTGTAAAGTTAGATATTTTCTAATATTTTCCTTCCTTAAAATTTCAAAAAATACTTGACACTTGGTTTCTGAATAAAAGGGAACAACGTAAGTTGTGATATATTTGACGTCTTCACTGCGGTGATCATTCATATCGGTTTTTAGCAACCTGCTTCCTCCATCGTAAGGGGAGAAGTAGTGTAGTGTTACAAAGCTGTTCATAAAATATAAAATATTGTATTTGTATTTCAGTGAATATGAATATGAAATAAATGTAACCCCCCCCCCACGAACGATATTTTGGTACCGGCACGAACGAAGGCGGGTGGCAAAAAAAAAATAAAATGGCATCTGCTTTACGCTTGATGTAACTGAATACTTTATACACCAACTCACCGAAGCTGATTGGCTCACAACTACACGTGATAGTAGATGCGCAGAAGCGTATTATACTCGGCCGCTGTTGTTCTTTTGTCTCCAGTAGGGTGAGCGGATACCTGTGGTCTGTGAGTGACGTAGAAGAAAAAGTTTGTCCTTGCCGAACATCTGATCTCAGTCTTCCGGTTCCGGTCTAGTAACTACTAGCCTCCCTGTGCTGTGTGTATTGTATTTTCTATTTGCGATGTTTCCACGCGTCAATCGCAGAAGGTACGTGGGCTATGACATCTGATTAAGAATTTCGTGGAATCTTTAATTGTAGGTCTTTATTTACACGTCCACACAACATAAACACGTGACAGTTTACAAAAATAACTGTGGGGAGGAAATGTTTATTCATTATGCCAGGGCCCTTCATACATTGCGTTCTTTTCTAATAGGTTCCCAGTTACTGGCAAGTTTACACGGTTAAGACTGCTCGTGTATGGACTAAAATTGGATGTTTAAACAGCGCACGTGTTTTAAGACTGGAACGTTGAACATCAACTAAGTTTGATTTTTTTTTTACGTACGTTGCTACCGAATTAAGTTCGTGGTGTCGGCCATTTTAAGTTTGGGATTTAAAACTGCGTAGTCTGTGGGCACGATTAAAACTGGCGAACTTACCCGTAACCAGAAACCTAGTAAAAAAGAACGTAGTGCATGGCTGCCTCAAGAGTTTACGTTATTTGAATCGTGATACAACTTTCGTATTTCACTTGTAATGGTCTGTTTATTCTGCCAGTCTTCTCTCTCCCGTTTCTTTATTTCTCCTTTGTCCCTCGCCTTGTTCTTGTTCTTTCCCCTCCCACCCGAAAATAAACTTTTGGTCAAAGGCTCAATTATGAAAGATTCTTTGAAATGTTAAGACGTTCTTTACCAAGAATAATGAACCATTCTTCCTGTTACTTTCTGGGGTTGCAAAAGTTTAACACTAACAAAGTTAAGCGTTGTAACTTACTGCTAGTGTATTTGTATCTACCACGAGCGTTTACATCCGTGGTTTCCCTGTTCAAGTCTGGCCGACCCCGTAACTCTCTGGAATTGTCCGTACAGGGGGAATTTAGACAAATATGAATACATTTAGTTTTTCTTCTATCTGTGATATAGATAAATTTTATTTAATAGCGCTAAATGCTATTGGCGGTTCAAATGAAGTTTTACGGACGCGGTGGAATGAAACTTATTATTTTTTCTGCTTAATTTTTTTTTAAATATTGATTGAAAAGTGTTTATTAAATGCGAGGCTTATTTTTGTTTCCCTTATTTATTTAAATTATAAAACAAAGAAATCGTCTTGTTAGTCATTCAAGATAAATACTGGGTATAATATTTAATGACGTGTTTATACCTTTGGCTACAAATGCGTGGTTCATTAAAATCCAGACTCTAAAGCTAGCAGTGTTACCACATTTAAAAAAAAAGTGTTATAGGTAATATGATTAGCCCGTGCGAACAATTTAACATAAAGTTTTTGTTTTATAATTGTAATAGGAATTTAATTGAATCATTAGTTCATGGTTAATTGTATTTGGTAGATTGTAATTTAAGTGGAAAGTAATATTTGGAGTACAGAAATATTGTGAAACATCAAAAGGAAAGCACATGTAAAATATGAAGATGGTTGTCTTCTGTTTTGTTACGCCGTGTAGTCTAACAGAATTTACTGACGTTTCAGAGATCCTTGCTGCTTCCATCATCAGGGCGTTGATGTTGGGGACAGCAAGGACCTCTGAAACGTCGGTAAACTTCTACTAGATTGCAGCGATCAACAACCCAGAAGACAACCGTCTTAGGACTCACCACCACGAAAAACCTCAAATCCTACTAATGTAAAATATGTTTGTTTGTCTTTTATTGGGAAAATAAATTAACCTTCCCTTATACTTGATTTAAATTGCACCTCGCATGTCAGTGATGCTTGTTTGAGGAGAAATATGTTATTTTGTAAGTGATACTTTAATATAAACATAATGAGAGGATGGTCTATTTTTCATTGTAGACAAACCATACTGGTAGCTAAAGAACTAAGATAAGTAACCGTCTTCTCTACAGTATTTTATGTGAATTGGAAGTCTCGTTTTTAAACCTGACCATAACTGTGCTCATATTTACCCCAGTTCCCCTATACATTATTATAACCACAATTTACAGAGAAGTTTTAAATACGCATTTCTACCTTTAACTGTTCACTTTCGTAATTTAGATTATTTTACGATGGTCTAGTAACTGTGTATCTAATACCTTGCTTGGACTGACACATGACTACTTTTATGCAGTATCTTGGTAATTGTCAAGAGGCAAGGAGAAAAATCACAGAGTACCTGAGGATAACCGGTCTCCAGTGTGGGAATCAAACCGGAGATTAGCCGAATTCCAATAAGGAGTGCTTGTTATTACAAGACGACGTTCGGTAAGTGTGAGTTGTGTTTTGCTTCCATGATACGTACAACGGACATAGCAAGGCTGATTAAACGATTGTCGGTTTATGAAAAATGACGCTGGTCCGTGAAGATTAGTCACCTTAAGGCAATTGGTTATCGCGTAACGGCGTGCTTTGCAGATGTAAATGCAACGTGTATTGATTTAATAGTTTTTTTGAGTGTATTATAGGCCTTAGCCGCCACGGTGGTCTAGCGGTTAGAACGCTGGCCTTGTAATCCGGGGGGGTCTCGGGTTCGATTCCCGGCGGTGCCCGAATTTATAACTTGTGTTGGGCAAGGCCGTGGTCTAGGCAACACGGAGTTTTCCTCCGTGGCATCCCAACAATTACTCCAGTCACACACAGAAGAAGGCAATGGCAAACCACTTATGGATCATCTGCCAAGAACGTATATGAAAAGGTCCCAGTCCGAGAAAAGGATGGAAGGATCATGTTCATATGGACCTGTCGTCAGACAGAACACAAAATAAAATAA
>NW_019059777.1:486642-508249 GCF_000696155.1 Zootermopsis nevadensis | reverse complement strand
TCAGACAGAACACTACAAAAAAAATTATAGGCCTAAATGGCACCTATTTAGAGCATTTGTAGGCGATTTTACTGAACTAGTCTGCTTGGAAATCGACTATTAAGATAATAAATCTACCAAATCTTTAAAACTAATCTTCATTCAACGACAAACACAAGCTTTGCATATTTACATGATTATATCAGATTTCACAGAACTGAAACAATATAACGAAATAAAAGAATGCTCTTTCACCTTTTGCATTTATATAAAACGTGGTAAAAACGAATCGTTCGTGGTAACGTTAAACAATGCTAACCCGAAATGACGTAATTTTGCAGCTGTCTTAAGTCTGATCACAAAATGTTTATTTTTATAGACATCACAGCAACGTTAGCAAACAAATGAATGGTCGTACATTTCCATAGACGGTCTCTTCCGCTTACAATTTCACTTAGTTTACAGAATTGTGTGTACAGACTGAAGAATAATGACGTGATTTACCTTATTTCCAATCGCTGTACCCTGGGATCAGTGCTCTGTTAATTTCTCCAAACATTGTATGACACATATTTGTTGTTTTTTGACAGAAGCAGGCGGAGGGGTAATGTTACCAAACTTTGCCATTTTCCCGTTATGAATAAGTGCAGAGTATCTGGGTCATTTGACATTTAGCACATAATCGTAAATCAAAAACGTTCTAAAGTTTCCATAAATGCTGTCACCGCCTCCATTAGATTTGGTTTAAAACAGGGCTATTAACTTACAAAAAAATCACAAATATAATAAATTTACTTTTACCAGACGGTATAATAAAATTACAAGCACGTGGATTAGAATATAGGCCTGTAGATAAATATACATAAGCGTGGGATAATGTGACACGTATGAAGTTATTATGGCTATTAACGCAGATTAACTACTGTGTTTTGGAAACTTGTATCATTTTACATGATTTATGGAAACTTCATACCAACTACATATGGTACATAATGCAATATCCCCTTTGGGAAATTTGTAGGTGTTCTTGCTGTCAAAAGCCATGTTTTCATGGAGCCACAATGTTGGATTTATTTTTACCAAATTCCGCATTTGAACTGCTATTTTAGTTCATATCTTTACAACTTATTTATTGTGACATTGAAGTTGTCATGGTGGCGAGTATGAACTTTGACCTACTGCCTCAATCACTAGATTGGTAAACTACCAGACAACACGACGCAACAACCCAGAAGATGGTTATCTTAAACCTATCTCTTGTGCTTCGTATTTTGGAGCCCCTGGGTTCGACACTCCGTTCGGAAGCAAGCCGTGATGAGAGGTTTATTCATACCGCCTAGGAAAACTAGGACACAATCGCTTCCTTCCACATAATTTTCTTCATGTCCTCTCACGTCCGGCAATGTATGTGCCATACATTTGAGAATACGTCGTTAAGTAAACCTAGAAATGTAAATTATCGGTTGGGCTGCAGTGATGGTTTTCGTAGTAATTGAACATTTGAGTCGTACGGGAAACTGGAAAAAGTCGAAAATCGCCTGTAATTCAGTTTGGAATAAAACAGGCTCTAAACTCGGGAGTTATCTGTACAGTGACCGACAGCCACTTCCTAATTCTCACTTCACACTTGTATCCACTCCCTCTCTTACCCATTCTCATCTTCACGCATTGACTTATTCCTCTCTTTGTCTCAGTCGCACACTTCCTCATTCTATCCTTCACTCCATAATTCATCCATTCTCTCTCTTTTACGTGTCGCTAATCTAATTTCATCAGCATGTTAATGTTATGCAAGGTGAATGAGGGCTCTATTTTAAAACACTTTAAAAATAATTTGTTCGGATTGATTAAGAAATTCAAATATTAGTACAGCATTCTAATTTTGTCCGAGAGATAGAGAGATAGAGAGAGAGAGAGGCGCTAAATGTGAACTACTGCCTTGTTGGCCCACGGGGGATGTTGCATGTTGTCAATAATAGATCTCTGTTATGACACGCGGTTCATAGAACAACACCGACTAAACACGTGAATTTATATATATACTCACACACACGTCACAACTGCTGTGATTTCTGAGACAGCAGGACACCTCATTTCTGTAGACCTGTGGCGGATTCAGGGTGATAAAAATCTAATGATATTTGCTCTCTGTACGCGAGGCTTCGGCAACCACAGAATCTGATCTTATCTTATACAGGCCTATAAAATTAATATTGTCGGCGTATGTTCGCCAAAAGCTCTAGAACGGGTACCCCGATATGGACCAAACTTGGCATGTTTATTCTTTGAGACCAGAATATTTTAGAAAGGTAAAGTGTCCTGGTTTCGATTTCCGGTGAAGATGTTGGGTTTAGGGTTGCTGTTGATAATGTTTCTATTATTACATCGAATGATCAGGTTTATGGTAAGCTTTTGGACAAGAAATGTTAAAAGAAACGCAAGCATTTGTTATATTTTCCAGCAGTAGTACTGCCTGCTGTCTGATTGTAATTGAGGTTATGTAAGAATTGAGGCAGCTTTTGAAGGTCATACAGGCTGGAGTTCTAGATGTTGCTAACCACCACTTTGTGTAGCCTTGACGTCGTAACATTATTTTTTGACTGATCTGTGGGTTGTTTTTAAAGGATGTAAACATTTTTTGTGTTCCTTCTGCCACATTTGTTATTGCTGTAATTAAACTAATTATTTTGTTAGATACAAACAGAAAATTGAACATAATTTATAACATTTATGCCTACATGAAAGTATAAAGTACGTAGGTATGGTGCAGGCTGTGTATAGAAAAGCTGATAGTCACTCAGTTAGTCAAAATATTGTACGAACTTTATGAAACTCAAAGATTCATTATTACCGTGTTTAAAAGACCCGCCGTTGGACTTTATCGAGAGCCAATAGAATATGCTTAACACCCTCCTGTTTCTGTTACCTTAAGATTCATTTTAATATTGTCCAGTCTTCTATGCCTACAGTAGGGATAGATTACTCGCTAGCTGAGCTCCCATGTGATGTGGATAATTGCACTCGGCACGGCCTGGTCGATGCTCGGAACGGCCGGGTAAAACGTAGAAAAAGCGTGGAGGTGCGCGCGCAACGCTTATCACCTTGCTCTTCACCCCCGCGCCAAGAATTACGTCATCCAACATTTCGTTTTCTTATACATGTAAATAGGGTATATATAATGTTTGCTCTAAAAGTTTGTATTCGTTTCTCATCACCATGCTTGATATATTCACCAATGTTTATTTATTTAAACAACGTTTTATTAACTGTACTGGTTACAGAGCATCGATATTGAGGTGATTTTTTAATATTGTGTTAGTAAGGATGTAGAATAAATCATTCACAAGCCAGTTTTAAGACAGTTACAGCATTTTCATGGGAAGGAAAACACGATCTTTAGAGCTAGCTGAACGAATCAGTACCTGATACAGTATTTAAATCCGCCACTGCTAACACGTGTTTCGTGTCTCACCTAGCAGGCCACTTGTCACATGCGTTTCTTCATCGTGAAATACTTCCTTCTGACCCACATGTGCCGTGCTTCCTACAGGGAGTGTTACGTCCGTGATTCGTGTCAGGGCCCTTTGAACATCAAGTGATCTCATTTTCCATCCACATCGAGAACCGTTACTGTCTGCCAGGATTCACACGACAGTTACCACACATCTCATGCTAGTGGTTAGCACTCCCGTTTCGTATTTAGGAGGTGTCGGTACAAATCTTGACCTGGGGAGAGGCTGTTCGGAGGTTTTTCATGATTTTCCTTTGTCCCTGAGGGCATCACCGAAAATTACACCACGACCGCTTACTTCCAAATCCTTTCCAATTAATTATTTATTAATCGTCCTATTATTTGAGACTGTTTATTCTGGGCTTCTGATAGTGACGTTAAAATGAGCCACTAATAAATATATCATTTACTCTAGTGCATCTGCCTGGAAAGTTACTGAATTAGGATCGTTGTAGTCTTTTATACGTTTACAAACGTTAGGAGGAATCTGTCGCCTCCATATTCAGGGCAGAAGTGAGTTAAAATGAGAGTGGATCGATTACACAAGGTAAAGTGAAGGGAAGGAAGCTAATTCTACGGACAGAACCCCAAGTTTCAACACCGCTAATACCAAAGTCCACCAACCGACACGACATTGTGCACCTCAGAAGTACATAGCATTACGCTGTGAACACAGAATGTTGGTTTATTTACCTACACTTTTTCAGCATAAGAGTTTCTTTAGCGTCGACTTAAATGAGAAAAAGTTAATGAACATTGAGAAAGGAATACTCAGACATCGTATCCTGTAATCCAGTCGAAATTGAACTGGGTACTTCCCTAATACAAGTATAGTTGATTACGCTGCACTAAACTGCTTAATGGTAGGGATTTTAAATGAAATAGCCGTGACGTATGTTCGAGTTTCTATGTGGGATTAAAGAAAGTTGGGGAAAACAGGTTAACCGGATTTCAGCGCTAAATTCGATTCGGAGCCACCCGATTTTAAAGCATGAATGTTAGTTAACCGCTACATAACTACATTTGGCACTTCGCTGTGACAAATATTTACGTGTTTTGGAGAGGAACTGACATAAATACTAAACAGACAGAATGAACAATAGCTCAATGTATGTAAGGTCCACTCCACGTTTGCAGTGTATTTTATGTTGTTTCCGGTAACACACGTCTAGAGCGTGCTGTAACCATGACTACGGTGACGTCACAAGCTCCAGCTCTACCCCTTATTGCAGCTATACCCGCATCTCATTCTGAAGCCTTCCGTCTCTTGATTGGTCCAACATGACACAAGCAACAGCTAATTACGTCACATATTACGTCAGCGTCTTTCTCCTACCTGACTACGTCATCCGCTATGTATAGTTCTCAGACGTGCTACATGTCCTGCCCCTCTCATTATCCGTGATTTGTTCACCCTAAAATATGTGGCAAAGAGAACGCATTATGAAGCATTGTGGAATTGTACATCGTTAAAGGTAGACTCATTAATTTTTGACTAGATGGACTAGCTTTACATTCAGAATCTTTGGAATACAATATGCTGGATGCTGATTTTGATCCAGTCTTTATGGGATATGATGGCGGTGAAAAGAATTCCAAACTTTCGTTCTTCGGCAATCCCGTTTATATTTGTCGACTTATTGCAACAGTTTGCTCCTTTGAGTTCTGGCAACACGCAGTACACTCGTGTAGGAGAGGTTATCGTACTTACACGGCGAAGTTGCAGACAAGAAGTTGGTTTCAGATTGGTATCAGATTGAGGCGTTGTATATGGATGAAAATACTAATTGGTAATAATAATCATCATTATAGTTATTTGTCTTTACCTGTAGTGTGACTATTACATTAGACAACTTTTTGACTGTTCCCTCTCTAAGTAGACATTTTAATCCTTTAAAGCTCACAGCTTGTATTTATGACTTTTGTATGATTTTCAGAATAAACATCGATTATATCCTTAAACAACGTCAACCAACGAATATTTATAACGGTGAAGCATTGTATTTTCTTTAAGGAGAGACCGAATTTTTAAATATTATTTAGAAGAGCTTCAGCTTCGAAAGGTTAAGCAGCTGATGTGATATGTTTATAATTTTGGTTGGATATTTTTTTTTCTCAAAAGGCTAGACAATGTTATGGACACTTTGAAGAATTGTATGGGACATTCTGAAACGTAAACAAAAACTGTCAGTTATGTTACACAAAAAATATGGAACAGTTTCATCATTTAACATGTCTCTCTGAAGAACATCTAATTAGAAGAGTCCTTTATGGAGAAGGGTCCTTCTTCATAATTTAATAGTACGGCCAGCTAGTCAAGATATCTCCAATACTATTATTGAATATGAACATTTATTATCGTGTTCACAAGAGGTTGCTTTTTAACAAACATGGAATACCATTGGACGATCTACGTCAGGTATTGGACAAAAAAAAAAGAGAAGCTTCAGGTATTTGCGCAGATTGTGGTATTGAGGTTCGTATTTGTATTAAAGGAACTGGTAAACAGTCTGAAAAGGCAGCTACAGTGCGATGTTAGGCAGTAGGCCTATTCAGCACACTACCGTGCGTTCACTGATTCTCCGAAACGCGTCACAGGGATATCATTTTCAGGACCTCAGCATGTCAGAAGTCGGAATTTTTTGTTTTTATGAAGCGATACATGAATCATATCGGGGAAAATCTTGTAGCACTTGGTGGTGAGTCATGCATTTCCTGCCTCGAGCCGGGAGGTGACAGTTGCTTTCCAGTTTATCAGTGAAGACACAGCAATACTGCCAAATGACAGTTAATTATGGTGGTTTAATGGAGAAAACACCGACGTTTCGAGAACCATCTTCGTCCTCGTCCTCAGGGTACTCCATAAAATCATCTGACACGTCTGTACCCCTAGGATAAGCCTTTACAAAACAAAGTATTTAATCTGTGTTACTGCAGGTTTATTTCGCGTATAAAAGTAATCAAAGAACAGCCCAGATCCTTTCTAGGTTTGCAATAAAACACAATGCAGTTCATCACCGTGTTGATTTGTGTTTCGATTGTAACCGGTTATCATTAACAGCCAATTGATAGCTTTTTGTACCATTATTTGTATTCTTCCAGTCTATCGAATTAATCGTAAAAATACGAACAATGAATGATACATATTGACTTATATAACATCGTGTAGGCTTGTGGTCATTGCTGAATTTATTCTAATTTTAACATTTTTTTCAAGAAAGATGAGGAAATCACGACGAACGGGATCCAAAACACGAATTTTTATGCATTACTGACTTCATGGAACAGATTATCTCTTGGGAATGTGATAGTCGACGGCCAGTCAAGACATTCCTCGTCTTTTATGGAACAATGTAAACATGGAACCGTTTTCGCAAGAATCATTTACTGTTTCCTTTCCTTTTCTTTAACATCCATTTTAATATTGTCTTCCCAGCTACGTTAAGGTTTTTCTAAGTTTCATGTTTTCTGACTGAAATGTTGAATCCGTTTCTTATACCCTCTCGTTGATGCTAAGAAAAATACCTTAAAGCATGTACCACCTATTTTAATAATACAGCATTTTGCCCACGAAATGTATGGATTTCATATTGATCTTAATACACAGCTGTTATTTCTCTAAACAGTGTTAGCCAATTTATATTTGTTATGGTCAAGAGTTGTATTTTCTTTGCGGTACGAACTTAAATTTTTTAGATATTATTTAGACGAGCTTCAGCTTTCTCTACACTCTCTTCTTCGTCTTCAAAGTGTTAATTTTTAATATAGTTTGTATCGAAAATTGTTGACAGCTATCTCACTGATTATGTTTTGATTTTCGATCAGTATTCTGAGGTCATTTGCGATGTCTTGTATTTCTGTAGGTATAAAGAAAGTAAGAAAGAAGTTGATGACTTTAGGAAGAAGAGTAAAAGGAAAGCAGGAACGAAGTATAAAAAGCAGAAAGATGGAAGGAAAGAACAGAAGAAATATATTAAGAATAATGAAAGAGATCTGTCTAGATTTTTGATGTGGCTAATATTTCGCAGTTAGAAATACGTGTGTTAAGCTGAAACATGCTATAATGTGGTTTAAGGTTTTGTTATAACCATGTTCTACTATTGTTTTTGTTTGTTTGTCATCAGTCTTTCGACTGGTTTGATGCCTATCTTGCGCCAATATATTCATTTCCACGTATCTTTGCGCCAATTTATTCATTTCCACATATAACATCCTCAAAAATCTGCGTTACATATTCCGATCTTTGTCTCCCTTAAACTGTTCCTTCCATTACCAAATTAATGAATCCTGGGTGCCTCGGAATGTGTCCCAGCATCCTATCTCCTCTTCTCGTACGATTTTTCCATAGACTTCTTCCTTCGCCTATCTTAAGACCAGCTTATTTTGTACTTTATCAGTCCACTTAATTTTCAACATTTCAAATGCTTCGATCCTCTTTCTTTCTGCCTTTCCCACTGACCATGTTTCGCTTCCGTATAGCGCGGTGCTCCACACAAATAACTTCAGAGAAATCTTTCTGAACAAATAACAGTAATGAAATAGAAATTTCAGTGCTATTGGGTTATTGACTTCTTGGGTTATGATAGTGGAACAAACCGCCCACTGAGCCCCCTTCACGAACAGAACGTTACCGTCTGGAAGCCATAGCTTTTTGGCTGGATGAAACGTACGAGAAGAAGTAGTCTAGATTTGTTGGAAATTAGAGTCATCGTTTGTTTATTAGGTTAATTTACGACTTCATACCAACTGGTATGACTATCTGGCGTCGAATGAAATATGGTAGGATGGTTATGAATTATTATTCATCTAGAGAGAGAAGCAAATACGTATTTTTAAAATGCTGTGAGTTGGCGGGTGTATGGAACGGCTGGTATCTTGGGATGGATCAAATAAACAGTGGCGCTTAACCGCAGACACATCTGTCATTCGCGTAATTCTTATTGCTGGTCGTACGTCGTTAAAATCCAACGATTCGTTCGCTTTTATGGACACTGTGTTCTATAATGATCATAGTATATAGTGTAAATTTATCCCGACAGAGTGGCAACCTTGACCGAGGCTACATGAGATTTTGTGGGATTAGTGTTTGCTCTTGAGTACGGTGGTCGATCGAATACATTTCCTACCAGCTGCCAACTTTGGTTAAAAATTGAACTCACAGAACGTCGTCTTTTACCTCTAAACAGATCTGATTCGGTTATCGATCTGTTCGCAGATCACTGACAGACTCACTCACTCGTTTAATTGCATATTTTATAATATACTGGCTGGTTAGGTTCTTATCACACTTAATGACAGCTTGAAAATTGTTAGAATGATGAACATTTTATACAACTTGACTTTAAGATGACACAGCATCATACAACGAGTGAATAAACTGGTAAATGTTTCTCTCCCCCCACCCAAAATGGATTTTGGTAGTCCAACAGAATAAGGAATTTTAACTGTACGTACATACATACAAACAAACAAACAAACAAACAAACATACACACACAAACTAGTGAAGAAGTGATAACACGGGCAGGCTTAAGTGAGTTACATTCATGGACAAAAATATATTTTAATGATTTTAGCATTTTAAGTTTCAAATGATTGAAAAAAAGAATGTCTTGTTAAACAGTTTGAAAAGAACACCGAAACACTGATGATCAGAATGCGTATGTTGACATTGTTTCAACAACAGAAAATAAAAGTGGTTGAGCATTGAAGTATATGTTGTCTTAAAGCATTATATATACTTATTTAAATTTAATCTTTTAAAATTTATTTACAAATTAAATTAGGGGACACATTAAAACATGAAGTAAGACTACCTAAATAATATCGTCTTCATCACAACTTTTGTAACCTATGCAATCATTCTTACTCGTTTATCCTATATTATCGTCTTTAAAGTCACCCACCCCTGTGAGTCACCCTTCACTATTGACGTCATCTGTGACGTCACCAGCTGACATTACACATTTCCAGAGCTTTCGCAATAAGAACAAGGCGCCACTGAGAATACGAAAGGGTGGTTGTTTGGGTCAGATCGCCAGGTTGCGTCCTAATGCAGCTGAGATGACGGTGTTAGCGAAATGGTTCAGTTGCAGAAGACATTTGATGTTGATGATAATTATCTCCTTGAGAAATTAAAACATGGTCTTTCGCTCTTGTCAAGAAATTTCACGCCTTGTTTGGAATATCTGGACACATTACCTTGTTCGCAAGAGATCGCCACTGGACCCTGTTCTGAGACAGATGATTTAAATCCGCATACACTCTCGCCCGATTTCTGTAAAATCCATTTATATAATTTTTCCACCAACTTCTGTATCTTCAAAGTGGTGTCTTTCTTTCAGTATTTCCGACCGAAACTTTGCATTCATTTCTAATCTCTCCCATGTGATATACATTAAATATAAAAGAAATGTGATTATGAAGAATAAGAAGGCAAGGATTTGAAAGGCGATATAAGTTACTTTACGGATAAAAGTGTGGGGAGACAAATTAAGGAAAACAGGACAGTTTTTAACCCCGTGGGGGACTCGAACTTGGCATCTCCCTAATTAAAGTCTTCCTGCTCGGTGTTTAATACAGGAGAAAATAATATGGAAATAAGTTAACACGAAAAAAGTATGTGTGTCGAATGACGAGACTTTAATTTTAATTATTTCGTAGGATACTAATGAGCGTGGGAGAAATTAGGAGATGTACTTGATTTTGACGGCATCTGTGGAAGTTATCAATGGGAGCCTCCCACATAAAAGCCTCGCTTTAAATTAAAACAATGAGGAGACCGATTCTGACGTTATTTAACAACGCTGTTTTAACTTCATAGCTCGAATTACGTTCGAATGAGAATTTTGAGAATGTTATTCTTACGCAATTACGTTTGTTTTAAATTTATTAGTTTATGTATTGGTGCTTGTGAATTATGAATTAGAGGGGATGTGGAAGGAAGTGGTATTGATGTATTTTACATTTTTTTAAATTTTTTCCTGGAGATGATGTTCTATTGTCTTTTTCTCTCTCTCAAGGAACAGCTGCTGGCAAAAATGGATAGCATTTAGGTCCATCTAATGACAATATTAATAACTACACTTACGTGGTGGTTGTTCAGACAGATGGAGGAAGTAATGTAATTTTTATTTGATTTAAAATCCTGTTTTTTTATGAATGTGGTCTTTAACCACTTATCATTATAAAGTCTTCAGTTGTTAACTGTTATTTTATAGAGTTCAAAACTTGGTCTCTCACTTTAAGGGGAGAACATAGACCCATTGTGATTGAGATCAGGGTGCCGAAGGGAATATTTTGTTCGAAGGGAGAGAAAGTAACAACATGACCAGTTTCTTTTTTGTATTCTTAACCAAATTTAACTACGACGGTCAAGAGATGGACATTTAACAACGTTTAGCCACTTGTGTTGCATAATTGGCCAAACTGTGCGCGGTGCCACGAGTCTCCTTATAGAAGTAGGGTTAAAACAAATCTATACCATACAATATCTTCCCCATTTTAATGACATTTAGTTTACGAGGACCAACGTTGAACTCACATCCGACTAAAATGCTTTCGCAGCAATGCTTTCAACACGGAAGGATTTCTTCTGGTCTGAACGACGTTACAGAAACGCCGCCTTCTTCTTGTAGCTGCCAAAATATTTCGCGATGACTCAAGCACAGTTTGGCCTTGGTTCATGGAACAAGGGAGGACCAGTGTAGTGTAGCAAGAACGTCTGTCGATCCACATGAATGAATGAACAGCGTATAAAAACCCGTGCACTTATCTCAGGTATTAAATTCATCCATCACCCTCGAAGTAGTTCCCCTGGGAGTGAACACAACGATCCCAGCGCCGCTGCCAAGCCTGGAAGCATCCCTGGAAATCTTTCTTTGTCAGCCTGTCAAGCACCATCTGCGATTCTGCCTGAATCTCTTCTATCGTCTCAAATCTCCTTCCCTTTAGCTGAATTTTCATCTTTGGGAAGAGGAAGAAGTCACACGGAGCTTAGGAAGGAAGTTGGGGTCGGTTCTTGCAAGATCTTTTAGCTCCTGACAAACGAGAAGTCGATTCTGCTTCTGGTCCTCAGACAGGAGCCTTGGTTTCGCATGTGGAGTTCTTCCTTTAGAATCAGCTGACATGTCCCATAGCCTATCCCAACAATGTCGACCAAGTCGTTGATGGTACGACGTCGATCTTCGTGAATGGCCTGCCGACTCTTCGTAACATTTTCGGGCGTTGTGCTCGAAGATGGTCGTCCAGAACGCTCGTCATCATCGCCAGAGGTTCGGCCATTTTTAAAACGTGAATGCCACACAAAAGTTTGTGCACGACCCATTGCGGACTCCCCAAATGCTTGCTTTAGCATTTCACAGGTTTCCGTAGCCGTTTTGGCGAGTCTTTTGGCAAAATTTGATGCACACGCCATTCCGAAATCGCAGGAGGGTCGGTGTAATGCACTACCAAAACGCCCGTAACTAAGAAACAAATGCTAATTGGATGATGCCGGCTGGCACACTGATTCACTATGAATGTAGGCCGCACCCCCTAGCGGCAGAAGCTCGTACTACATCCGGTTCGCCCTCTATTGACACAGTCTTGAAACTTTCCGATCGCACCTTGTATGTATGTATGTATGTATGCATGGTGAAGCATATGTTCGTTTATGAATTTCACATAGAGCTTGCATTGCTTTTTATGGTTTCTTTGCAGTGCATAAGATGAGTTCTGTCAGTTATATTATTTTTTAAATTTTATATTTTATTTACATATTCCGGTATAACTGCCTTTTTTCGGTTCGATGCATCTTTGAAGCAGCGTGGATTATGGTCTCAAATGGGTGGGTGACCATTTCGGATTCCTCCAAGCCACATGCATAAACACAATGATGTTTGTGTTCAACAATAATTTTAATCTGGTAATAAATTCGCCGAGCGGTTGTCAGGTCCGCTGTGATTTTCCTGTTCAAACAGCTTCTGCATTTAGCTGATGGGGAAACAGCAGTCGTCAGCAGTTTCATGTGATACCTCCAGTCGATACGCGAGGCAGGCAGCCAGACAGCAGCTCGCGTAGGCGTCATACGCCCACGACCCGGCAAAGCCGAACGCCCCCACACAACATTTGAATTACAAAGTGCTTGTGAAATTCCGGCCCACACAGATGAGATTACTTCTGGGGCAGCTTCGACCCTTTTTAGTGTTTTGTAGTAGCCATACGGAGGATTATTTTAATTATAGATTCATATAAAGTTTACTAGTTTCACACAAGTTATTACTTTAGACAGAAAAACAAATAATTTTGTTATTATATTGAACATATTTTAGCACTTATCGCTGCGATGATATGTGTGTACAAAATTTTGATTGGAAGCCCTTAATGGAAGACGCTTCTTCGAAAATCTAAGCGTATTTAAACTGATTATCAAAGAAACAGAGTACGGACCATTGGTGAGCTTTTGTGAACGCGGCAGTGAACCTTCGGATTTCATAAAAGGCGGAGAATATCTCAATAGTTGAACGACTATCAGCTTTTTAACAAGAACTGTTCTTTATACAGTTACCTTCTTACGGTCGTTTGTAAGAAATAGGATCTCTGGGACATTTCACCATCGGTTACCTTGAATTTGGTTCTAATTTTAGTTTTCAGAACGCAGACCATATTGGGGAATCCTGTGAGCCACTAGATTTAACCTCTGTTTTACAAAACGTTAACTTAGTAATGCTTTATGTATTTCTAAAACCAGTTGATGCAATTTTGTAGTCTGTATTGAATGGTACCATTCTTTTCTCACATCTTACAAGTTCCAGTAGCAGCCTTCCTGATACCAGACATTTACAAAGTGTGAAGGATGGTTTTTATTCACTGACTCAACATATATAAAGGCGGAAACTGTATTCTTTCTGACCCGTCTCTGAAACATAGTTTAATCTCGGATGCAAACATAACTGACCAATTATACACGTACAAAGTCCTGTTGTTCTCATGGGTATATATAGGATAGCCCTTGAATGAGCCAGTCAGTTTTATGTGTTGGAACATGAAATTAACTTCCACTGGCCGTCATGTAAGTTTGTCCGTCTTCGTACGTCCTGACCAAAACTACTGAACTGAACGATTAAATCTGGCATTGTTCAAAAGTAAAGATGTTGTGCTTTATCAATCTCCAGGGAAACTGATCTTTGACATTAGATGGAGGTAGATCAGCTTCACGCTCCAGCCGCTTTATTCACTGGGGAAGAGTCCTCGATACCCACTGGACAGCAGGTTGGGCGGGCTTTGGACGCAATGATGACGAAGAGAATAATTTTTGTCACTGCCGAAATTCGAATCCCTGTTGTTGGACCCGTAGTCCAATGATTGTACCGATGTTCTTTGGTAGTGTTTCGTTTTTCAAAATTTAGGACCACCATTTTAATAACTGTGAACTTTGTTAAAGCTGAAATTCAAGTACTGTGTTGGTCCGATCATAAGACGTTTCTTTTTAGTAATTAGGCTGTGAAATACACGATCGTATTTTGTTTAAAGTCGTGGAACTCAATTTTATTTTGCCGTGGTTTCTGTAAATGGTCATCGCCTTGTATCGGAGATCGGTCACAATGTGCGTATAGCCTTAGAGTTCTGGCGTCTTCACCAGAAGTTCGCAGTTGCGAATGACGTCAGATGATTGGGGTCAGTGAATTTTGTATCGGCGGGGGTTCTGGCAGCTGGGTGGAGAACATCACCACGGGGGATTCCTTGGGCCTTCCCAAATGGCTTAGGATTCCCCACTCAGTCACATCCACTCTAAAGTATAAGTTAAGAAGAATAGCTTTCATTCTGAGAAAATATGACATTCAACTAACATGGGGACCCAAATTCCAGAATCTGTAAAAGAAATTAATCACTCTGTCCTGCACACATTACCTACTTCGTGTCATTTTAAACTTGTATGGGCTTAGGACCCGCCATGTCACAAAGACAGACAAAGTTATGAGCGAGCTCCCTCCGTCGTGTTTGAGCATTATATTGCGTGAGATGTGGAACTGCATGAAGCCAAGAAGAAGCTGATAGTTGCAGATTCGCTTCGATGGCCAGAAAATAATTCACAGTTTGTTCTCTTGTGGCTTACACGCTGGCAGGATTATAAACATTTGGACTGTGCCGTATTTTTTGTGGATTACAGTTTATTCTGTTTGTCTCTTTCTCTTTCTATCTTTCTCAATCTGTCCTTGCTTTTCTTTATTTTTCTCTTTATGTCTCTTTTTATCGTTTTCGCCTATTTTCTTGTATTTCTCTTTTTATCTGCATTGTTCAAAAGTAAAGATGTTGTGCTTTATCAATCTCCAGGGAAACTGATCTTTGACATTAGATGGAGGTAGATCAGCTTCACGCTCCAGCCGCTTTATTCACTGGGGAAGAGTCCTCGATACCCACTGGACAGCAGGTTGGGCGGGCTTTGGACGCAATGATGACGAAGAGAATAATTTTTGTCACTGCCGAAATTCGAATCCCTGTTGTTGGACCCGTAGTCCAATGATTGTACCGATGTTCTTTGGTAGTGTTTCGTTTTTCAAAATTTAGGACCACCATTTTAATAACTGTGAACTTTGTTAAAGCTGAAATTCAAGTACTGTGTTGGTCCGATCATAAGACGTTTCTTTTTAGTAATTAGGCTGTGAAATACACGATCGTATTTTGTTTAAAGTCGTGGAACTCAATTTTATTTTGCCGTGGTTTCTGTAAATGGTCATCGCCTTGTATCGGAGATCGGTCACAATGTGCGTATAGCCTTAGAGTTCTGGCGTCTTCACCAGAAGTTCGCAGTTGCGAATGACGTCAGATGATTGGGGTCAGTGAATTTTGTATCGGCGGGGGTTCTGGCAGCTGGGTGGAGAACATCACCACGGGGGATTCCTTGGGCCTTCCCAAATGGCTTAGGATTCCCCACTCAGTCACATCCACTCTAAAGTATAAGTTAAGAAGAATAGCTTTCATTCTGAGAAAATATGACATTCAACTAACATGGGGACCCAAATTCCAGAATCTGTAAAAGAAATTAATCACTCTGTCCTGCACACATTACCTACTTCGTGTCATTTTAAACTTGTATGGGCTTAGGACCCGCCATGTCACAAAGACAGACAAAGTTATGAGCGAGCTCCCTCCGTCGTGTTTGAGCATTATATTGCGTGAGATGTGGAACTGCATGAAGCCAAGAAGAAGCTGATAGTTGCAGATTCGCTTCGATGGCCAGAAAATAATTCACAGTTTGTTCTCTTGTGGCTTACACGCTGGCAGGATTATAAACATTTGGACTGTGCCGTATTTTTTGTGGATTACAGTTTATTCTGTTTGTCTCTTTCTCTTTCTATCTTTCTCAATCTGTCCTTGCTTTTCTTTATTTTTCTCTTTATGTCTCTTTTTATCGTTTTCGCCTATTTTCTTGTATTTCTCTTTTTATCTTGTTCTTTGTTTGTTTGTTTGTTTGTTTCTTTCTTTCTGTATTTCCTTCATCCTGTCTTTCTTCTCTTTCTCTGTTTGTTTTTGTCTTTCCTACATTTGTCTCATTACTTCTCTTTTCTTTAACTTTCCTTGTCATAATCTACATCTCCCTGTCCCCTTCCGCATCTCTCCCATTCTACATTTTTTCGTTCCTCATTCCCTCATTTCTCATTCCTCCCTTTGTCTCTCTGTCTGACCTTTCTTTATTTTATTTTCATTCCAAGATTCAAACCAGGAACTGCCCAAAAGTTTGCATCAGCTGACGTAATATGGACAGGACAATGAAATTTGGAGCCTAGATTATCGCGGCGGCGAGAAAAAATAATCTGCCCCATCTGGGGCTCGAACTCCACCGGTCTAGTTTGTAATCTGTCACTTTGCGGAGTCATAGAGGCTTCTGCTGGATCAGGGAAGAAAATTTTGTTTTTTTTAACCTTGTAAAAGTAGTGGCCAATTACATGTAATAAAATTGTCAGAATATCGACTCGGGGCACGATCACAAGACCTACAGAAATGAGTAGCAGTAGCGAAAGTAGCACGGGGCATTGCCCCTGGTTGGGGGCGGGGCAAATGCTGCGATCATCAATGCACGTAGGTTCGTTACCAAGTTGCTGTATGAATGTGGTTAGCTAGTTCATGTGACTACCACGCATTCGTCAAAAACTGTATTCTGTAGACACGATTACAAACGAGTAGTGATAATAACGAATTCCACGGAACAGAATCATTCTTAAGAATGTCAAGAAATTCTTCGTTTTTTATGGAACACGAAGGTTTATTACCGTGTTCACAAAAATCCGCCACTGAATCATGTCCTAAGCCAGATGAACCTGTTCCCTCTCAAGTGATTTCTACCAATCCGGTTTTCCTAGTAAATGTTTGCATTAATTATTAATCTCCCTCATGCATTCTACATGTGTTATCCATCTCACCCTGTTTTTATTTGTTCGTCCTAATATGTGAACACGATAACGAAGCTTCAGAAGCTAAATTTATCGATTAGCTGAGCGAATATCAGCTTTTCAGGAAATCTTAGCTATATTCAGTTTGGAAGATATAAGTTGAATAAAAGCGGCTTATGTGATCGCACTAACGAAGCTTATGATTTGATACCAGCATAGAATTGATTTAATAAATAGGATAATTACCATTACTATTTTTTTGATTTCCATTGGAATTGTGTAGTATTCAGTATTTGATTAGTGCATATACTGGAATACTGGGATCGACCAGTTCTTCAAGTGCTTGAGCATTGCGGGTCCCAAATTTTCGTTGACTTTGATTATAGACATTCGGTAGGACTCCTTGGACGAGGGATCGGCCCGTCGCAAGGCCTCTACCCGTACACAGGACAGCACAACACAGAAAAACATCCATGGCTTGAGTGGGATTCGAACCCACGGTCCCAGTGACCAAGCGGCACAAGGCCCACGCCTCAGACCTCGCGGCCACTGCGGACCCCTTAGTGCATATACGACATACATTTACAGCCTTTTATCATAAATATCAATAATGCATGTTTCGGTTCCTTTAAGTCATCTTCAGGGGAGGCAAAGTATGTGTTAAAGTTATTAAAAGTTTTAGAGAATAATGTTCTTGAAATTCTTAAACTATATATACACAATTTTATATTTTTAATTAACAGTCTATGTATCGTTTTAATACTTTTACTCTTAAAACGGTACGCACATTTCAACAAATTTCGACTCGTGATCTATAAATATTTTTCCGTCGTTGGCCAAAAACCCTGAGCGTAAACTCAGAGCTGACCTGCTCTGTGGGGGTCCAGATAAAAAAAAACACATTTATTACTTGAAGTAGATGGCGTTTGAGATGAGACAGCACACTGCCACAAACAGATAAACTGGCAAGATTGCGTCACGTGCCATTATCGTGGTAACAAATTCGACACTGAGCACACATTTATATTTCATTTGCGTCATCAGTTCCTATTGTTGGTAATATAACGCTCTACAATTTTAAATTCCAGTCGTTCGTTAATTTCGTTGAAGATAAACTTCGTGTATTTAATAGGAAAGTTGTATAAACAGCAGTGGCAACTGGAGGCACTTCACGAGCAACTAACCTAACCTTTACGTCGAGACCAGCCAATTATCGACTCAGAGATGAAGCCTCTAGCTTACGACCGAAGGCACGATATTTAGAAATGTGCTTTTTTTTATAACTTTTAACTCACTGTTGCAGAGTAACTACTACGTTTACCACATTTCAGCGTCACGATATTTAGTATTTACATTTATATAAATATTATCCACATCGTAAAATATTTCAGACAAAATCTTCAGATCTGTTTTTTCGATTCGTTGGCCTCCGCGTACATTTTTCTAACACTCGTGTTAACCTTATTATTATTATTTAGTGTTGTGTCTGACGACAGGTCCATATGAACAGGATCCTTCCGTCCTTTTCTCGGACTGGGACCTGTTCATATACGTTCTTGGCAGATGATCCAGAAGTGGTTTGCCATTGCCTTCTTCTGTGTGTGGATGGAGTAATTGTTGGGATGCCACGGAGAAACCGGGGAAGCCCCCGGAGGAAAACTCCGTGTTGCCTAGACCTGCATAACAATAAACAATTCCCTGACATAACAAAATACATCTTATTTATTCATAGTTTATTTAACGACGTTTTATAATAGATCAGACTACAGCGTTGAATATACGTCTTGTTAATATAGACTCTCAGCGACTTGAGTTAGTTTACAAATAGAACTTAGTGTGTGACAAACCGACGTTTAACACTTGAATATACGTTTATTTGATTTAGCTGATGGAAGAAACTTACATGAGTTGAAAAATTACATATTATCAAATGAATGAAGCTTAGAATCCTTTTTGGGAAGGGAACAGGGTGTCTTTTGGTCAATATATTACCCACCTTTTATGAAACGCTAAGGTTCCTTACCATTTTAAAAACGCCCGTCAGTGGATCCCATTCTGAGCCAGCTGTATGTATCCCCCACAATTTGTCTTATGTAAATTAATTTAATATTATCGTGCTGAATGGGTTCCTTGTAGCAACTGTTACCGGCTCTCGGCTGGAACTGCATTACTCAACGTCAACCGCTACGAGGGTTTCCCGATACGAGTCAAGAATCTCTCCATAAAACAATAAAATTAAGTGACTTGTTTGCCGTAGTTTATGCTAGAATCCGGGAAGTGACAGTTGCGTTCAACTTCATCAGTGAATGTAATATTAATTGAAATATTTCTATTGGGTTGATCAAATCAAGTAGGATGAAATAGAAGCATGGAACAGAAGAAAAATACATATAAAATTTTAGTCGAAAAAAGGGAATAATGTAACGGATGTAAAATAAATATGGTATCGGGATTTGTTCTCGTGTCACGTGGCTCAAGATAGGGTACATCGGCGATCGTCTCTGAAGACGCTGATACATCTTTGTTTTGTGTTTAAGACGGGGAATTTGTCTTCCATTTTGAATTTCAAATATAAAGAGGGACCCTGGTCCGCTGGGGAAGATACAGGATATTCTGTTTAAAACCGCAATCCTGACTACTACAAATGAAACCTTTCACGCGCAAAAAGAGACCAATGATATTGTTGAATTCTTGCAGCCGTATCCTATCGTTGCAGTTGATTCACTGCTTGAAATGTGTACGGCCGTAATTTTAGCCGCATTGCCACGTGGCTCAATGGTCAATGCGTCAGATGGTTTCGTTGCGAGTAGCGCTCTAGCAATTTGGTGACCTTGACTCTAGTATCACGGGGGAGTGGACCTGCTTCTGATTTCATTGTTGGTGTGGTGGTATTTGTTGTTGGTCTTACATTATTTATTTTCCTTGGTACTTGGTCTTCACCTTGAGGGTGGGTCATTTACCTAGGAAATGGTATTTCGAGGCCTGAATATTATCACCCTTTCGTAGCTTAATTTGTTGGTGTGATCTTTAAATTTGCTTAGCACACATTTCGTCTGAGTCCCTAACTTCGACCCCTCAGGTTCATATCGTTTTAATTCTACATGTCTGCACGCCACTGTTTTGGTTTTCCGTGTACGTGGGTGTAACGATTCCTGGCATTAGTGAGAATCGCGTGGTCTGCTACTAGGCAACCATCTACACGAAGGTCTCAAGTTCTGAAGACCGTGTATTGTTGAACTCCACTCTTATGTTTTCATATAATGGAGTTATTTGAGTCTACCTGACGTCTTGGCCATTTTTATTCCAGAACTTTGTTTACGATCCGATGTATTTCGTATGTTTTTTAAACGGAAATCTCTCCTAGTGTTTGTGGATATAAAGTGATACCGTGCATTTCCACTCTGAAGTTGAAATTTACGTTGTATAAATTTGTTCACTGGAATTCAGACATGTAGTCTGCATCGTTCTTATGTGAAAGACCACGAGGCCGTTACATAAGTTTGCTTATTTTTGTTCTTTATATTCTACGAAGTTTATGGAGACGATATTAGAATTATTATGGTCTGTGAACACAAAGGAATAGTTAGAAGTACTCACTACCAATTCTCTCAGCAACCGTTTGCCAAAAGCGGTCTTATAAATAAATATGACAATGGTAATATTGTAAAACGTTAGATGGCCGGGGTTAAGTAGCGCGCGTGGAGAGATGAGAAAAATACATACGACTGTTTCGTTGGGAAGCCTGAAGGGGAAAGACAACTAATATGAAATAGACATCGATAAACGGATAATATTAAAGTGGATATTGGGAAAATAGGATTGGAGGATGTGCATTGGGTTTATCTGGCTTAGAATAAGGACCGATGTTGGGCTTTTGTGAACATGGTAATGATCTTTCGGTTTCAAAAGAGATGGGAAAATTCTTGACCAGCTGAGAAACTATTGCAGCGACCAGAAATACGATAAATTGAAGACGAATGTCAAACCGCGTGTTCACCCACATACATTATCGTATTTTATTTACTTTTTCCTTTTTCTTTCATATTTTGATTACTCAGTCCCTTATTGTTTTCTTATTTTTATTGCACGACTTTCTCCTTTGCCTTACGTCTTTATTTATTTATATTCTTACATTCATTTGTTTCTTTCTTTACTTTTGTTTCTTTACCTTTCTTATACCCCACATTATTTTTATTTTATTTTCGAATCTCTTTATTTATTCCAACACTTTATTCTTTATTTGTCTCTGAAGCTGTATCTTTCTTCTGCGTTACCTCTTGTATTTTCATGAGTCACTGCAACTCCAGATGTCGATTTAGTCTGTCACACACACTTTTTATAGACTCTTGCCTGCGTCTTGTTTGTTGGTCGGCGAGGTTCAATAAAACATCCTTTGATTTGGTTTTCTCCCTTTGCTAATTTTATCTGACTGCTGTTGTCTTACAAAGAGTTGTTTAAGAATTTGCCTGACGAATTATGCCATGACCTCGGGGGGGGGGGATCTTATTTGTATCTTGCTACAAATGAAAACATTGAATTGAAACGTTTTCAGTAAAATACGCGCGGCTACGTCGGACCTGCGTGGGATCTCTCTCTCTCTCTCTCTCTCTCTCTCTCCTGTTACACTACTTTTAAACACAAGAACATCTGTATTTATCCAAAGGATTTGTCTATTTCTGTTCAAGCCTAAATTAAAAAGGCATCAAACTACAACTTTATATGCTGTTTTATATCGGTGTTAAACTTAT
>NW_019059777.1:463182-486599 GCF_000696155.1 Zootermopsis nevadensis | reverse complement strand
ACTTAGTAAGTGACGTGCATTAAAGCATCAATAAGTAAGTGACAACGTGTGGAGCTTTATCGCCAAGCCTCACATACACTTTAAAGTCATTGTACTCAGTTATGGAGACGACTTTCTAAACTCCGCTATAGATTTTCATCGTGCGATGCGGTGGAGTGGTTAGCACTCCGCAGGTCCTGGACTTTATTCTTCACGTTCTGTCCTTACACATTCTGAGGAAGTAGGAAAAGCTTCTTAAAATAATCCACGACCATTTCCCTCCAAATTTAACTCACTTCTCACTTGCTTTACTCTACACTCCATAAGCCTATAGATTACATTCTGCAACTCACTCAGTCGAGAAAACGTCGTCAAATAAACTGAGAACTAGTTGAGAGTGTAGCTTGGTACTTACCGAATACAAAGAATCGAAGTAGTATTTGAGGTTCTCAAGGGTTGTAGTGTCCTGCAGTATGGTAGAAGTTTACCGACGTTTCAGAGGTCCTTGCTGCCTCCAACAAGGAATCAGGGCATTTGTGCAGATGGCTGTTTGCTGGGTTGTTTCGCCGTGCGGTCTTTTGGCTGTTAGCACTAACGTTTCGGAAGAATATTTCATCTTCAAAGCCGGAGTGAGGATGGGTAGAAAGTGGTTATTTGTATAGGGTTAAAAGTTGGATCAGGATAGCGGTTATTTGTTCTATTTTATTTATGGTTTATTAAACAACACTTTTAGTAGCTTAGTCTATGTGGCGTAGGATAATTTGTTGATTAATTAATGATAAATTTGAAACAGCATGGAAGGAAGCTATTGTGGCCTAATTTAAGGGGTTTGGGGCTTTATGTCTTCCACTAATGCTGGTTGGTTGGTGATATTTGCTATTAAGGGATATTAAACCTTACAGGATAATATTTAACTTGTGTTTGTTGTTAAGACCGTTGCTATGGTAATGCTTTTAATTGATTTTAATCCTTGTGGGATTATATTTATGATTTGTGGGATTAATACTTTATATTTCCCCGTCAATGTTGACGGACAATTTATTAGTCGCAATACAAAGCAACAAAACCTACACTTTGGTATCATCGCGGATGAATCGCATGCCCATTGAGAATTGAAGACTGAGAAGTCAATTAAATGACGCCAATCCAATAGTGATTCCAGTGCTTCATTATCGAAGAATGATTTGGCGGATGTTTCACAGTAAAATGGAGAAGCCGTATCCGTCCAGAATACAGCATTGACGTCAAGGCGCAAACCGATGCTAGCGTCGTAGTTGGTTCTGGCAGTTGCAAGGACAATGACACCGATTTGGTGTCGGAAGACTCTGATGACATCGACAAATCTAAATTAAATGCATTGACTATATGTACAGGGTGTCCCAGCTTTGGTGGCCGCTTGCCAGTCAGTTGATCACCGTTATAAATTGTGCCACGAAGTTAACTTCGGTAATTTTTAACATCTAAATATTTTTCGCTAATTCATTAAGTGCCAATGCTGATGCATGTAACAGTTTAGTTTCTTAAAACGTATTTATTTAATTCATTGAATATGTATAATTTTTTTTGGGACACCTGTGTATGGGAACTGGTATAAACCTTGTGCAACTTGTGTGGAGCTATACCAACTCCTAAGGCTATAAGAACAGATGAAATAAACAAGTTTAATAGCTGATAAGCATTTATTCACACTCACGAGATTAAAAAAGGTCTGAAGTGGAAGACGTATATATACAGTGGGCTAGTTTGTATACATGTTGAGCTCTGACCTTTGACAAATGTGTACAATAAAATGAAAACTTGTCATAGGCAAAGTATAACATCCGTAATAGGGTGCCTCAAAAATCACGTAAAATATAAGCTTCTGTTTCGTCCAGTATTGCCTAGGCATTTCACACGGTGCGGAACCTTGTGAGAATTATTTTTAAAAATCAGACACCTTTAATAAGTACTTTTTATTTAATTTGTCATAATTTTCAAACTGAATAATAATTTAATGAATCATATATTAATAGTATTTGTTTTCCTTTCGTCATACAACAAAAAAGTTATGTTTTCCCTGGAATTTAAGCAATTTAATCAATTAATAAAATTCGTTGTACTGCATAGTACAATAATTTAGTTTTCGTAAATGAAGATAACACATTACCCGGAAGTCTTGGCATTGTGTAAAGGGCGTAGGAGTTTTATTAAATGCCCAGGAAAAGTGTATAATAATAATAATAATAATAATCTTTATATTTTGTGCTTCGTTGAAAGATTATTGTATTGTATAGAATGCCTGGATTTTAAACTTTGCCTGTAACGTAGTTTATGGTGTGTTATCTCTGTTACAATTTAAAGATATAAAAACAAGTGTATTGACCTTAAAAATATTAAAAGCACGGTATTACACGTTACAGAAATCTCATTGCCAAAGTTGCATTCCTCGGAATGGCCTTAAATGAACTTACCATTGATAATTATAATGATAATTGAAATTGGACCATGAAGGGATTGACATTTACATGCTATTAAGCGAACACATTCTTTGTAAGTGAATTTTTAACTCTATAAGCGAGTGGTAATTATATGTATGGCCGTCTTTAGCTCGGAATTTTGTCCAAAGAATGTAATTTTGGTTTTAATCTGGGTCTCTGAATAAACAATATTTCCATAAGCATTAACCGATTTATATATGGAACGGATATGTAGTGTTTTCTTGGACGCAGAAACCAAATTTTTAAACATTATTTAGATGCGCTATTCCGTCTATAGATGTTTACATGGAAAGACTTAAATAAAACACGTAATTTTAATCTTATGAGTTAATCGTTGTCACTTGTTTGAAATTAATTTTACATAACTCATTTATAAATTACAGTAACCGTAACGAAATTGCATGCCTCAAGAGGCTACAGAAGGACCCTAACCGTCACTACAGAATTGCTAGGTTTGCTGCGCTGCGTGTTCTAAGTTGTTTTTAATCTCCTTGACTTCGCGGTTGGTTTTACAACGTTGTATTATTTTGTTCTGACAGTGAAGCATGTTATTTGATGACGGCTATTATAACCCTTTATTTGACAAGTATGTTCGTCACTAAATGGTAATTGGTGGATAGTACATCATGTGACGACCTTACATCAGCCACGATGTTAGCGTTGGATGATATGGTGAACTTGTAAGGATATGTATGAAGAATTCGTGGCTAGTGGCATTTCCTGGAAGGTCTGAGGAAGACTATGACAAAAAATTAGAGTTATATTTTTGCCCAGCCGAGACTGGAACCGGGTACTTTCTGAGTAATTGTCAGGAACGATGCATTTTTAGCTACTTTGGTCGGTGTCACGTGACATTAAGATTATAGCAGAAAATGTGCTTACACGTTCGGATTAGTTTGTTGTAAACGTGTTAAAAAATTGAAAGCTTTCCGTCTTATTTATCAATCAGTGGCACGGAAAATACACGTAAATGAAAATTCTGTCGTGTAATGTATTCGTACTAAATTTGTTATACAGTGTGTGATTTGAGGTTTTCACGGCGGTGAGTCTGAAGATGGTTATCTTCTGGGTTGTTGCGCCATGTAGTCTGGTGAAAGTTTACAAGGACCTCCGAAACGTCGGTAAACTTATACCGGACTACACTGCGCATCAACCCAGAAGACAACTATCTTGTTGTACAGTATTGTACAAAGGAGCATGTATTTTCGATATAATTTAAAATTATTAGTGTATAAAATGTAAATACTTAAAATTAGTCACATAGGGAAGTTGTTAGTTCGACAAGTACAGTTCTTACATATGAACGGTAGCTGTTTATGTATGTGTGCATATAATTCATATTTCTAGTTTCAATGCCTGTCTTACTTTAACATTTTAGCATTTATGAAACAAATTAATCTTCTTAATGTATACTTTTGTATAGTACCATAATTAATGTATACTTACAACATATATGCATTATTGTTTAACTCTGGCTTTGACTAATACGTTTCGCTGAATGTACTATGTTTTCAAACGTTTTAGCAGACATTGCCGCTGCCATATTTAAGGTAAATGCGCTTGCGGGTTTAGAAGGTGAATGGAAGGGCTACCGCAAAGGCATTCACCCCGTACATGAAAACTACAGTGTTTATCGAATCACTGTAGAAGCTTCAACATTCCGCGAGGCTTATTACCGAAATCCGAAGTTTTCCAGATAAGAAAAACTTTGGACAAAATATTAGATATATTGTATCTGTATTTTCTAACACAAATATTTATTATATGTTTTACTCATAAACAAGTTTTAAAATACATATCAGATATTTGTAAATGTCTTATATTTAAAGATCTATATTTTTTTATTTTTAAAAATAGAACCTTAAACAAATTTTCTGATATATTAAGATAAAAACATGGAAGATATGTTAGTGACATCTTGTAGTCTTGTACATTCGTACCAATATTTCGGAGGAATTTCTTTATCTTCTACCATGAAAATGGAGACTAGAAGTTTTTACGTAACGGTGGTAATCATCTAGAAAACTCAGAGAATTACAGTCTGAATTTTAACCACTGTCGAAAGCTGAGATATCATGAGAATGTCTGTATTCTGGGATGCTGCTCCATGTAGTCTCGTAGAAATTGACCGACGTCTGAGACATACTTCTTGTTTCCATCGTCGCCCTGATGATGGAGGCAGTACACACTTCTTAAACGTCTGTCAATTTTTAAGAGATCACATGGCGCAACATCCCAGAACACAATCCTCTTCATATCCGCGGCCGTGAGAACCTGAAATCTCACATTCATATCTCATATTTATCAATATTTGAAGTATATCAAATTTTTTGTACTGTGGAGAGCGTATCCAAAAATACTGTATCGATTTGTAGGCTATTTGATACTGATACATGTATTCCGTTTTATTAGTATTTTATATGTATCGACTTTCTTCGCGACATTGTATTCAGATATCGATATCTTAGCAACAAAACCGTGGGACGAAAAATCAGAAACCAACTAAACTTTATTTTATCCTCTGATGTTAAATTATGTTTAATATTGCATCTATTATTCGCTCGCGGTGTGGGTTTAAAACTCGTATTTCATTTTAGAAATTCCTTTGAATAGTACAGTGCTTTCCTCTTCCGCGTGAAAGTCCAATTGGAGAAATGACAGTCACCTTTTGAAGCCGAAGTTCGTTTAAATAATATTTAGGAATTCAGTATGTGCCGTAATGAAGCTGCTGGTGGGATAATATTCATGCGGTCTTAGGAAAATCAGCGAAATATTTTTCAAAAGTTATTAAGTTAATATACACAAACTGAAGGACACATGGACATGATGATACCATGCGCCTTTTTTTTAAAATAAAATAAGAAAACGAGTTTAAAATTATTTACAGTTTATTGCGTAATCGAAATAGAAATGTTAAAAGTCCATAAGGGGTAATTTGTGAATTTTCTGCTTCTCATTATAAACCTATAAAATATAAATGTTAGTTTATTCGTATATTTTACGCAGATATTTCAAGTTTTATCGGACTTTTAAGTTGTGTGTTTCATGCTATTCACTGACGTAAATAAAACTTCATTGCTAAAATGACAACTTCCATGTTTTCTTTGCTACTTATCTAAAATTGTTTGCATCATCGTCATAAATTATATCTAATTTACACATGCCATAACATTTTATACAAATATACATATTTACCTAAAAATATTTACAATTTAAAATCATGCTTGATTAATTTATTTGATGTTCGGTGCTCAACATTTCTTGACATTTACTATTCCAGATTTAAATCTTTTGTACTTAAGATACCAAAGTACGAAAATAGAATAAAATGTTGGCACGACACGTTTAAAGAAACTGTGACCCATGAGTAACATGCGTTATTATTATAATAAATAATACATTAGAATATTTATATTCATAAAGATATTATATTCAGTCTGTTATCTTGATATATAAATACGATATGATCAGAATATATTCTGTCATTGATACATACACCTGGGAATTTACACTTCATAAATATATATCCTATCTTAAATTTACATCAACTGTGTTCTGTATTTAACACAAAAAATTAAGTTAAGCACTAAACAATGTCTTTAATAAGCACTAGCAGTTCCGCTTACTTAACTAATGAGATCAATTATTGTAGATTAAATAAATATATTTACAACTTTGGCAAAATCTGTAGGAATTAAGTTGCCTTATCATCGTGTTTTCTCACATTATTTAACTCAAAGAATAATAAGTATTATATGTAAAAGGATTTAGTGACTTAAACAAAGAATTTATATAACAGTTTTCTCGTAGTGTTCGACGGCTAAATGGAAATATATATTCTTTCTCAGATAAATATTATGAATTATATTTCCTGTGAAAGGCTTAGTCCGATTAGTAATTTCATGAATTTATATTTACGTTTATTGTTAAATGTCGATAATCTAATTTAGAAGATCAGTTTTTTCTATAAAAAATATATTTTATTATTGACTGTAATTCTCATATAATTGCTAATGTGATTTGTAAAATTGTTTAATTACGCACATATTCATTTTGACTCGCCTGTGTTTTGTTCTTTTTGTTACAAGTAATGTCTGCAAGCCATATTCAGTTATATACGGCCATATTTAAAATAACTAGTGAAATTTCATCGTTATCTATATGCTGTGTGGATTAAATTCAATATAGAAGGACACTGTAATACTGTATTTGAGAAATGTATACAAAAGGTTACGTAGATGTATAACCTGAGGGGAAGACAACACTTCAGAGAACTGGGAATGGATGAGGGGATAATATTAAAATGCATCTTAAAAAAAGCAGCGTGAAAATGTAAATTTAATCGATTTAGGATAGGGTCCAGTGTTGGACCTTAGTGAACATGGTCATGAAAATTTGGTTTCTACAAAGACGGAGAATATTCTGATTAGCCGAATGACTGCTAGATTCTTAAGATGTGCGTGGGTAACTGTGGTGTGGACATGCATCAAATTAGTATCCTCATATAGGCCTAGGCTGAATTTATTTTTGAAAAAAAAAATTACTTATATACGCATCGGGTCGCCGCCAAATCGCCCACGCAAAGAGAAATACATAAAATTATATTAAGGAAGTTCAACTCTCGAAATCTTAAAATTTACAATTTTCAGATAATGTTACTTCTTCCACCTTATTAAGTTTATTTTCAACCTCCTCAAAGTGAGCCCATTTAGAAATATTCATTTGGAATACCGATATTATAGTAAATAAATCGACTACAATTTAAATGTAAACACATTAAATATTATATTTATATGTTTAATTAACTAAAAAGTTAATTTATTATTCTACGCAAAAAAGAAACCGTGGACTGTAGTTTGTGGTAAAAATGGCATTTAATCAACTGCAGAGGTTATTTGTTAGGCTATTGAATGATATGAGAGGACAACTGCGCTCTGTTAACTGTAAAGCAAGATGGAGGTAAAGGCTGACGGATACTTTAATGTAAAACAAGGCTTATTCTAACACTGACTGAAGGGGCTGAAGGAAATCACAAAATATTAGGGTAATATGTGTCTCGACCGAGTTCCGAACAGGACACCTCTCGATTATAAGTCAGAATATGTTATCGCTAGGGTTGATTTGTTCGGTGGTAAAGACATTGAACTTACTGATCCCTCATCTACGGAACCCTAATGAATTCGTATAAGATTTAATTAAAATATATCTGCATTGTTCACTGAAACATATGGGAGAGGGTTAAGCAAGACAATTTAAATGTAACCATTTCTGTGCTGACATTTTGTCCAGCAAGAAATCCTAATACTCTTTACATTTATATGAAAATTTATCAGCTCAATTTTACTAAAGCATATAAATATCTTCAAGTCTCAAGGAATACCAGTAAAGATTTGTCACATACAGAAGATTACAAGAGACTACTTTGAAGGCGATATATATCTTTCATAGCACAGAAACGTTTAATACTAACACAAACCTAATACTCATTGTAAGAACGGTGGTCACTTATTTACGATACCCAGAGCTTTGGAGGCCTTCATCGTCATTAATTTTACCAGGATACATCGAATTCGTTCCTGCTAAAAGCAAATCCAATCTCATTGTGTCTCAAATCCCCCGGGGCACTAATAGTTGTGGGCGGTGCCTCTATGAGGTACGTGCCGCCTTCATCACTTACGCGAATATCAGTAACGCAAGAGTCACTTCTAAAATGACCTGACGCCATTAGAGGCATCTCCTGTCTTCATACACTTTCAAATTTTGCTGTGGTTTGATAATCACACTGGAGGAGCCATTCCCAAACTCGTTTCGTCATCGCCTTCTGGTCTATTGTCGTCTCTAGTCCATACCCACTCAACAGTTTCTTTAATCTGTTTTTACTTTCGTCAACCAAATGCGTCTTGTCGTCTAGTTGGTACAGATACATATTGATTGACTCTCGTCTAGAAAGTTCGATAACAGATGAAGATGCACACCCTCCTCCACAACTTGACGTCTTTCCAGATGTCTTCCTGTCTATCCAACGGTCTCTCAGATATTTAATAATCTCGGTCGCAGACGACCTCTTGTCAGGCTTTCTTTCCAATAATCGCTTTATCATCCTTAGGAAACGAGATGTAAATGGGCGGAATTGCACTGGTACCTTCGTCGTTTTTCTCTTTTGCCAACGCATAAAATTGCAATAATCGCTGTCAGATATATCAGCAGATTGCCACGGAGGACATCCGGTCAAACATACAAACAAAATTATACCAAGTTGCCAACAGTCCGATGAAAGTTTACATTCGTATCTCTCGTTACTGACTAGTTCGCATATTTCTGGTGGTAGAAATGGTTGCCATATGCACCGATGTTTTGTTACCATGGTACCTTCTCGAACGGTTGCACCAAAATCACAGAGTTTTATAAGTGTCATATCAGCTGCGAATACCAAAATATTTTCCAATTTTAGATCACGATGAACTAATTTCAGTGAATGAAGGAATGTAACTGCTGATACCAGTTGCTCAGCTATTCTTTTGCAGTACAATTCCGACAACCCCCCGGCCTTCACAGATCCAGAAAGATCACCAAGTGGAGCGTATTCTTGTGCAAATACGAAACAGTTCTGAGTTGTGAAAGCTACAGGATAAACAGATAATATATTTGGGTGTGCACTTAAGTGATAACTGTAATGGTATTCTCTGTCGAACTCATTTTCAGCAGTGAGTTCCATGTGGATGGCTTTCAACACAACTTTGGTGCTCGTGCGCCGATGTCGCACGAGTAGAATCCTGGCGAAGCTGCCTTCGGCAAGGGTGGCTCGGATGTCGTACTCTGTGGAAATATCGATGTCATCGAGTTTTGTCTTCTGGATGTTGTGCACTCCCATCTCTTTCTCCTTGTTCTTCATTCTGCCTTGGCCGCTTTTGGCAGTCGAAGGCCAGCTACAGCTATACCACAAATCCTGTCAGAATGAAAGAACACGCCAATGAAAATCAAATTTACTTTCACAAACAATCGAACAGAACTATCGATGTTGGTGTTATGGGTAGTAACGCCGTGTGGACTTATAAATACATATCGACGTTTCGGAGGAACACAAAACATTCATATTCTTGGCGTCTTTAGGCGTTACAACTCAGAAGACCAACATCGATGTATTTTATCGCAGTGAGAACCCCAAGTATCTTGTGTTGTTAATAATATATTTAAGTAATGCAAGTTATTTCATTGTCTAGTGTGACAGATTGCACATATGGCTACACGATCGAATCCTAGTTCAGTCGGAACATTCTTCATTGAAATTACGAGTATCTTATAGATTGTATTATTATTCCATCTATCCACCAATTTATAGGGTATTTACTTCTACGTACCTAAGACAAACCTTGCTTCTGAGGTACATAGTGCAGCAGCTATTTCCGAAATACATTTTGTTTTTATTATGTGTTACATATATATATTATATAGTTTTATTGAGAGGGATGACTATATATGTTACGACAGCGTCTTTCGAATGATGTATGAAGATCCTAAAATGGCAGTTGTCGTGTTCGCCCAGAATGTTGGCCAAATATTTTCTGAGTGACTTGGAGACAGTTCCAGTTGCTCCTATAATTATTGGGATTACTTGTGCTTTTCTTTTCATATTCTCTGTATTTCTATGAGAAGGTCCTTGTATTTGAAGATCTTCTCCGCTTCCTTCTTAATTACATTCCTGTCAGTTGGTATTGCTATATAAATCAAGGGACGAGTTTCAGTTTTGTTTCGGATTTATTATTATTATTATTATTATTATTATTAATATTGGCTCTTGTAGCTATTGAGTTAGCGAGTTAAACAAAAGAACTGAACTGAATCACTATTTTTTTCTGAATTACTTATTACTTGAGTATATATTTTGTCTATCTTAAATTTGTCAGTTACAACCTCAAAGATCTGCACCAATACTATATAATGGTAATGATTTATACTTGCATTTCATAAATACTGGATTCGAATCTAGGCCGTTTCATGGACTCGTGTTCTCTAATTAATAAGTCGGTCTTGTACAATATTCCGAATTTCGTCATTTTTCAAGTTTGTAATGAAATTGTGTTTGGACGACCTTGAATCTGAAGTTCCTAAGGAATTGTAATCATTTCGATACTCTTTTGTCTCTGAGTTAAGTCGTAATAATCCACGCGCCAATTGTTACTTCTATTTTAATTTTGTTTATGATCTATCAGAACATGTGCTGCCATATGCAATCTCAACGATTTGTGTATTATACTGACTTCCTGTTTGTGAGAATAAAAGTTTTAATTCGTTAAGTTAAGTTAGGAACATCCATAGGCTTATCTAATTTTAACCTATTTTTACTTTGTTGATTTTTACCCGAATATTTCCTTAATTGTAGCGAAATATTTTAGGAAATTTTCTCTTGAGATAACCCACAGTTCGTTTACAGACAAGAAATCACTTGCCTTTTATGGGCCCAAAAGTTTATTACTGTGTTCACAGAAGTCCGCCACTGCTGCCTATCTTAAGTCAAACTTCCATCTAATTCAAGGTCTTCCAGGTGGTATTTTCCTTCCAAGGTTTCTTACTAAAATACCGTGTACGTGTCTAATATTTATACGCGCTATATGCCCTGCCCAACTCATCTTACTTGATTTGATTTCCCAAAAAATATTTGGTGGAGACTAGAAATAATTAAACTCCTCAACATATAATTTGCTTTTAATTCTTTACCTTAGATCTAAATATCCTCTCCAGTACTTTATTCTAAAACAACCTCAGTATGTGAAAATCTATGAACAAGAACTTAGTAACGCAAGTACATTTTGGAAAATGAAAAATGCAATACCTCCGCTTTCCTATTTACAAACTAAATGCATAGCGATAACTGAAGATGTGTCACAGACGGCGATTTGGAAGGGTGGTTCGTAGGGCGCCTTTACCCTCCCAGAGCCCTAAAAATAGACTAGAATGCAACCATCCCCTTGCCGGGACAACAGCTATTCTCATCCTGATACAAAATCGATAAAAGCTGACGTCACATTGTGTGTATCTGCAATAATTCTTCTGTCCCAAGGGATTGGTTTTGTTACCTTTGAAGCAACACACGCCTGGTTGATGCAACCCGCTATCCATTATGCAGCGAACCAAACGTAGATTAAGGATGTTTAAATATTTAGTGCTGATGGCAGTTTATAAAGCCAAGAGGAAGGAATTTCGAGATGCTGGATGAACCGTGTAATGGAGAGCTTTGTAATCTGTACTCCTCAACAATTTTATTTGGAATGATGAAGATGGATGGACATGTAGCATGTATGAAGACCATACAATATTGTATTAAGAAACCTTGTAAATACTATGTGTTGAGGACACAGTAGGTGCGGACTGGATTAATTTGACTTAGGACAGAGACTGGTGGCGGGCTGTCGTGAACACGGTTATGAACCTCTAATTACATAGAAGGCTGTACGTTTTTTTGGGTACTGGGGTGATTGTTTAATGATGATTTGTAAGAAAATAACGTAAAATGAATAGGATGTGGTCTATTTTAACATATTTTAGAATTTACCCAGAGGAAATGAGAAAAACCACTACAAATTTCGCGGTCTTTCCAATAAATATATCTTGCGGAGGAAACAAGAAGTGCATGGAGAATTGATGCAGAAACTGCTGAAGAATAACCCTTTGGAAAATCGAGGAAACTGGATGACAGTATTGTTCTGAACCTGATTGGAATAAATTGGGAGGTCGGGAGGTTGATTGAACTGGCTCAGAATCTTGTCTGATGGCGGGCTTTATTATTAACGATATTTAGCCTTCGATTTCTGCTACAAAACATCTAATTAGTTGCGGAGCGTGTATTAAACTTTGTTAAATCTTCGGGTTATGTTAGCTGACACGTGGTTCTTGGTGTCAGTTAAAGCTTTAGTGATAGCGATGTTAAACCGTCTGTTTCTTGTACCAGAGAGTTTGCTGTTGTATTCAAACTGTAGATTTGGCAACGACAATTGTTGAGAAACTTCAGTGATGTTTTGTATCTAATATTATTTATTGTTTTCTTCATCTAAGTAAGAGGTTCACGGCTGCTGTACGCCTTTGAATTGGTATCAATATGAGAATACCTGCACAGATTTTGGGCGTAATTTGAATAAATCGAAATTAAATTTATGTGGTTTATTTCTGCTTATTGTAGTCTATATGAGCTGTGAATATGATAAAGACCAGTTTAACGAATAGGATGTTTTTTGCTCTAACAAACAAACAAAGGAAATAAGAAACTAAGTAGCCAAATAATTTATTAACACATTAAGTAACTAAACAAATGAGGACTGAAATATATGAAGTTATAATATTGCCTGTTGTTTTGTATGGTTATGAAACTTTATGGCTCACATTAACGTAAGACGATACATTGATGATGTCTGAGAATAAGATGCTGTGGAGAACATTTTGACTTGAGAGCTGAAGAAAATAGTATAATAAAATTTTTCACCATTTTTGCTTCTCAGCAAATATTATAATGATCTAATCAAGAATATAAAGAATTGCGGGTACATGAGCACATATGGAACAGGTGTGATATTCACAGTACATACCTCCATAACATTTTATCGATAAAACCTAAAAGGAAGAAGCCATTTGCGATATGTAGGTGCCTAAAGAAGGGCAATAAAAACTGAATTTTTAGTAGAGTGTGGAGGTGTGGACTGGATTCAAATCCTGTGGTGGGCTGTTGTGAACACGGAAATTAGCCTTTGACTTTAATGGAAGGCCGGGATATGTGTTGACTAACTGTTAGAATATTAGCTTTATAAGAAAGACTGCGCTACGTGGAGTTAATTTTGCCTGATTAGATTTTATAGAAATGTGAACGTTTCGCTACGTGATTTACAAAACCTGGTGAAAATTAATGACGTGTTGAAGCGTGGCATTTATAATGTTATGTGGCGATAGATCATAAATGTAGTTAGCCTGCCGATTGTATTTATGTATGAACAGTTGCAAACATGACGATAATCGACCCTGCCAAATTTAAGGTAAATTGTAACTGTAATGTATCGCTCTATAAAACTATACACATAACTGAATCATGAAAGCATATAACTACTGATTTGCTATTTTCAATATCTAGTCTAACTACGTAGGTTGAAACATACGTCCTTCTGATAGATTCTTTACGTAAATAATTTATTAGAATCCTATTGCATGTCTTAAATTGTGTGTTGAGCGAAATATATTTAAAGAACTCATGTTCTATACCCGGTTATGAAAAATATGCTTCTCATATAGATGTCTTTTTCTACAAACCATAGCCACTATGCCTAATAGACAAAGTTTAACAATAGAGAAAATTATCATAATCAACTAGTTAATAGTTTATTTGCAGTATATTTGAAGCTATTCTGATCAAGAGAGTTCTTTTGCAAATAACACTTCTAGCATTTCCATACAGGAAACTCTCTTCACAACCTACTTATTCTGGTTAAAATACTCATTTCTAGAAATTCAGTATGCTTATATTTCAAAGAAATTGCAAACGTCACTAGAAGTTTCTGAAACGGTTTTAAACTTGCCAAGACGCGAACTGATTCTTGTAATAAATAACTGATATTTGTGGCCCTCTTGCTTCTCCCTAATAACTAGCTGTTCTGTTACCGCTGACATTTATTTATTCCTATGTTGAATATATAATTTAATCAACTTGGTAATAAATTTTTGCGTCTGGAGGAACATGTATGTTGTGACAAAATCTCCATGCACTACGCCAGTCTAAGTTTCAGTGTGGACGGTCCTGGAGTTAAAAAAAGAGCCCTGTGTTGAACGTTATAAACCGAAAAATGTTTATATAGCAGTGATCATTGAATACTGTGGGTGCGTGAATACGGTCTGACGGAAGACAGAGATGGATAAAGCAGGGAAGACATAGAATAAAGTCAGTAAAATGGAATGAGGAAAGAGGTCAATTGGAATAAAGAGGATATGATGAAATAAAGGAGAGAGAGAAAGAAAATAAGAAGGAAGGAAATATAGGGAAGTGGTGGAAGAAAAGAGACAGGAGGAAAGGTGTAGAAAATTAACGAATAAATAAGTGAAGAAAGAGAAACGGAAATGTAAAAGGGAAAGACAGAAACAAAGAATAAAGAAGAGAGAAGAAAAGAGGATAGGAAATGACGAAGGAAATGAGTGAAGAAAGAAGTGAAGAACGGAAGGGAAAAATAATAATGGTTGATTCTTAATCAGTAAACTATATTTGCAAACCTTGAGACAAAATGCGAAATGAAGTACAAGGTATTTCGCTTATGTGTATTTGTATTCCGAAAGTAATGAGCAATATAACAATTCCAGTTGGTCGTTAAGAGGGACGTTATAATCGAAGTAGCCTATTTAAAGCTTGATTTGTTTGTATGGTTTATTTTAAAGGAACATTGCGTAGCTCCACGAAGCAGAGTCCTTGAGAAGATGATATTCCCTCAACTGATCAAGAAATTTCCCGACTTTTAAGGAACCCTAAGTTTCACTTCCATGTTCAAAAGAGCTCACCACTAGACCGTACCAAAACGCCCAGACCCCATTTCTTTGAGGTCCATTTAAAAAAAAAATCCATCTACACTTAGGTCTCCGAAGTAATATCTTTCCTTCAGGTTTTTCTACTAAAATTCTAGACGAATTTGTCATCTCTCTCATGCGTGCTGTTGGCACCCACGTCTCATACTTAATTTATTTATTCTAATAAGTGTGACTAAAACGTTTGCAATCAAATCAGTACCAACTTTTTGTGCTTGTTAAAATCGATGTTTGCATTTTTCGCATGAAACAAGTCGAGAACGGACAAACCAATTTGAACGAAATTTGACACTGGAGAATTTTATTTTAACTATCGTGTTTAATTTTTAATTATATCCGACAGTTGTAACGACTTTGTTTCTTAAGCCTATTTCGTCATTTTGAGAAATATGTTTGTCCGTAACACAATACATCATTTTACCGTCTGTACCAATTGTTTTCCCCAAAAATTAATCTTTCTCGCCTTCCAGAATCACTCAGGGCAGTCGTTCTGATTTTGATGCAATAATTAAAAATAATTAAATTCACTCTCATTTTTACCCGATGATTAATGTGTTTCTGTCTTTAACTCTTGTAGTTAGACTACTATAACATCTGTAAAGTAAAATATATTATAACCCTGTACTTCCATCTCTCAGAAAGATCTGATTTCCAAAGCTGCTGGCAAGGGCTTTGGTAGGTAGGAATATTATGACGCGGGTGTCAAAGGTCATTGACTTACGTAACACTGACGTCACTGGACACTCAAAAGCCAAATGTCGGACTGGAATATTCCCACTAAGCATACGTTTACATCAACAAACAAGTTAATCTTTTTATGATTATAATTAAGAACACATTATTCTATTATGCCATCGAGAACGATGGACCCGAAAGCAAGACTTCGATGAATTTAACAGCTGTCAATGAAGGAATTTAGCCACGTGCACATAACGCTGTAGAGAAATTGTTGAAATTTAATTAAACTGGTTCTGTAAGTAGGATTTGAGGTTTTCACGACCGTGAGACCGAAGATGGTTGTCTTCTGGTTTGTAGCGTCGTGAAATCTGGTAGAAGTTTACCAACATTTCATAGGTCTTAGCACTGAAAATGGTGGCAACAAGGACCCATAAAAAGTTAGTATAGGCTACTTCTACCAGACTACACGGCGCTACAGCCCAGAAGACAGCCATCTTCAAACTGGTTTTGTTTCACAAACCACTTTTAGGTCGTCCTATCGTCTCGTAAGAGGAAAATTGTCGTACCGAAAATGTGTAGTAGTCCTTAAAAAGCGCCGAGACTACTCGTGTTCGTTCTCCGTCTCATGTTCCTCCGTGTGGACGGTTTTACGAGCCGAAGACCGAGCAGTAGAGCCGTACACACCGGCAGCAGTCGCGCCGAGCCGCTTCAGCACGAACGCTAGCATGAGCAGGCTGGACGTACCTTAATGACTTAATGACCGGCGGAACAGTCTGGAAATCTATCAGGACAAATGCTGTAGGACTATAGTACAGGTTCAAAACTAATGTGTCGTTGCGTCTGCGAAATGCCTTGATACAAGTCTTCCTCAGTCCCTCCAGCCGATTGCTGGAATGATACTTCCACAGGTACATTCAACTACGGCCTTTTCCAAAACGTTTCCAGTCGCACTGGCATTTGACACAACAATAACCGGCCATTAGGTGTGCACGTTCGTAAACAATTCGCAATACTTATCCTCGTGTTCTTAACCTGTGCGGTGTCGACTAAGGACGCAGCACAAAAGCGTCTTGGAACTATTTATTAACAGCTTCCCAGGTTAAATTTTTCTTTCATATTTACACAACAGTTTGTCTAATATTAATATTAATATTACCTTTACACGTTCTACTTTAAATTATGTCTGTTTTTTTTGGTATCTAACAACTCAGTGTAATTTATTTAGTTTAAAAATTGTATATTGGATAAAACCTTATAACATTCTTAAAACGACCAAATTGTTGTCTAAATTACAAGAGTTTGAAAAGAAATATCAGAGGAAATATTTGAACGTAAGAAGTGGGCAGTTTATGATATTACGTGGAGAGCAACTTTGTGATTTAAAGTCACCTGGTATTGTTAGGATGACGAAATCTATAGACTACGGTGGGCTGGAGATGTGGTTAGAATGAGCGAAACAAGGAATACGTACAGAATTTTGGAACCGAAATCTGAATAACCTGATAATGAGGTAAATATTACATTTGTGTGAATCTCGGGTTTATTGGTGGTGAGGTTGTGAAGTTGGTGAGCCTGATTCAGGCGGGCTTTGATGAACTTCCGAAATCTGTGGTACTTGAGGTACAGGGATGGGGAATTATGGGTATCAGAAATGGGAACAAGACGAAAGACACTTATGAATTATGTTTTTAACTTACTTGTTTAACTGCTGTTTAAACGCGATGCACCTCCAGTACCTTCCTAGGCTTCCCAGTAGGATTTCGATGTCTTGACGTTATATAACTGTGTAAGTCTGCAGGGGATTATATATCTTCTTATAACACGTGCTGACAAACAGAACATACGCGGAGCATGTACGCGGTTTAGAAGTGTCCTCGTGTTGTGTCTGAAGTCACGCTTTCAGGCTGTCAGTTGTTTCACCAAGTGTGAGGGTTCCCAGACGTGTGCACTGGTTTATAGCCTGATCTGAAGGCGGCGTCCTGGAGGGGCGCATAAGGCCGTCGCACGCATCCCCGTCTGCGCACCGCTCCTTTGCCATGGCGACCAGCTTAACCTTTGTAGTTCTTCACCTGTTTCGATAGTATCGCTATGATATTTATATCTGAATTTGATTACAACCAAAACTGACCTAGCATTGTACTCTTCAGGCTGTTAAATGCTTATCTTCAGTACTTTAAACTGAATTCACAGATCTGTAACAATTCACGTACTAATATAAATACCACTGAAATGGCTGAATGATTAGTTACAATGTAATAAATTGAAGATTTCTGTCTTCTGGGTTGTTGCGCTGTGTAGCCTGGTAGATGTTTACCAACGTTTCAGACGTCATACTGCCTCCGTCATCAGGGCGATGAATCGCCCTGATGACGGATGACAGAAATCTTCATACTCACAGCTGTGAAAACCTTAAATCATACATGTAATAAATTGTTTGACTCACCCGATAGTTGTCACGTCGTTTAATGACGCGGTATCAACTGTACAGCGGCGTTGAATACGGCAGTATGGTTATGTGTAGTACTGAAAAGAACTGGTCGTGGCCGATATAAACCAATAATGACATTCACTTGGAATGATTTATACCTGGGTTATTTAACGACGTATTATCAATTGCAGAGTATTTACAGCGTAAAATTGCGCGATCGTTGTGAATTATGAATAGAAAAACGTTCTATAAGGAAGCTACCGAGGAATATGTTATGTAATATCTTGGAATTTGTTTAGAGGACTGACGAAAATCACGATGGATAGCGGAATATCTGATAATCGGACCGAGGTTTGAATCCGGAAATTCTTAAATACGAAGTATGAGAGCTTCCGTACTATTATTTTGGATAGACAGACGTAAGAGTATAGCAGAATAGTTGGTAAACGGTCAGGACTTAGGCCTTTAATGCACAGTGGTAATTATGTATACCACAGAGGGTTGAACGTGGAACTTCTGGAGTACGAGACACATATTTACTTGAATGTAACATAGCGTTTCAGTGCTGAACAAACATTTGTTTTTGAAGGGCTTTCTTACTCTTCATGACATTCCACCGAAGCGGCCTGCTCTTATTCAGGCACAGTCGCTTCTTTACATTTATGACACAAATTTCCCTTCACAAATTAATTTTGGTTTGAAGAATATGTAACTCGGTTAAACGAACAGAAAAATATTTCAGTTTTTCAAAATATTTCTTTTTATTTCTATTTCCGCATAAAACAGTTTATTAAATTTAAATTATTTCTCATCCCACAGTCGTATCTGTCACAGAAATCGTTGAGTAATGACAAGTTAACATTCAATTTAAAATCCATTTGGGGCTAAGAAAGGGGAAACTTACGTAAACTCTTAACTTTCGGTTTAGAGGAGAGTAGTAGATATGCCAACTTAAGGCTTCTGGCCTCTTATCCGTGATCAATTATCACAAATAATTTCCTAACATGGCTCCCAGAGCTGCTGTATTTGTTGTACTGGAAATGATAAATCATTCCCTCACCAGGTTTCGAACTCCGTCCAACCCCGCACTGACAGCCAGGTGCAGTTTCGCTGTGTTTTTCCTCGACTGTTAAATCTTTGGTTCAAGATCAATTTTTATTTTTATTGAAATCAGGTCGAGTGCAGTAGCAACTTTGTAACACGAAGATAAATTCTGAGTCATGTAATTCTGATGATTGAGTGGGTGATTTATATATAGACGGACAATCTGTTGTTCTGCGCGAACTTCACCGTCTGTGTGCAGCATCACTGAACCGAACGTTGCCACAGTTCGTATACCGGAGAACGCAGGTTTGAATCACGGCCAGCACTCAGACGTTTTTACCAAATCAACAACCAGCATCTCCATCTTGTGATACCTAAGCCGCATCGAGCAGATTTCTTTTAGAGCAACTGATTGTTTCTCAGCGGATCACGAAATTCTCTTTATTTTATGGAATCCGAACGTTCATTACATTGTTCACAAAAGACCGCCACTGGTTCTTTCCTGAGCCAGATGAATCCAGTCATATAATATACAGGCATACCTCGGAGATATTGCGGGTTCGGTTCCAGACCACCACAATAAAGCGAGTCACACGAATTTTTTGGTTTACCAGTGCATATAAAATGTATGTTTACACTGTACTGTAGTCTATTAAGTGCTAATAGCATTATGTCTAAGAAAAACAATGCGAGAACATTGCGAGAATTACCAAAATGTGACACAGAGACACGAAGTGAACACATGCTGTTGGGAAAATGGAGCCGATAGACTTGCTCGACGCAGGGTTTCCACAAACCTTGAGTTTGTAAAAAAACGCAATATCTGCGAAGCACAATAAAGGGAAGCTTAACAAGATTGATTTTAATATTATCTCTTCATCGAATACTAGGTTTATCAACTGATCCATTTCTTTCAGGTTTTCTGACTACGATTTTCAATGTGTTTCTTGTATCTCCCACATTTGTTACATTCTTAGAAGTCTTATCCATTTTGATTTTATCTCCTTAATCGATGCACTATTTAGTGGAAGGTACAAATTTTGAGATAGAGGCCTTACGAAGGGCTGATCGCTCATCTAAGGAGTCCTACCAAATGTGTAAACAGATAAATAAACCTGACATGTGTGAGGAGACCAAGGTCCTTCAAGAACTATAGAGTCACTGATGATGATGATAACAAGAAGACGAAGAAGGACAACAAAATCAACAGAATCATGAAGCTCCTCTTTGTGCTGTTTCCTCCAGCCTCGTGTTACTTCCTCTCTCTTTGATCCAAAGATCTAAATTAATTATTGACGTACAAAAGTTGACCTTTGACCGTCCCACTTACCTTACATGAACGAAGCGGTTTATCTGCTTCATCACGTGTCATAAGCATAGGAAGGTCAGTATCTCATCTACACGACCTTTCCATACATAAAGAATGTTCAGTTAGTGACTCGTGTATTTACGAGGCTGCATATTAGTAACAAATAAAGACTCTGTACAACATTAAATGCATTAATTATGTACAGCTCAGTGACTTTGGCACCGTGTTCTTGCGTAGTCCTATTGCGAGGCACTGCCCTATACAAAATGGAAAGTTCTCAAGCGTATCACTCGACCTGACGCTTCTAGACAGCGTTTTGCAAATAATTTTCCACTTTAAAGCAAACCTGACCTTTACGTGTTGGATCCGGAATTTACAAAAGAGTCATGTAAGTACAATCATTCTATCTGGCTTAAAGAAAATCTCACTAGGGCGAACTTTTCTCTTAATTTTCTTCCATTTTTAGACAATTTATTTTCTTTGTTCCCCTTTCTCTTTCTTTCGTTGTTTTTATTTCAATCCCTTTATTTGTTTTTTCCTTTAATTGTTTATGTCTTTCTCTGTTTTATCAATTTTTTCTGTTCTTGGGCATTTTTATTATTTCTACGATTTATTATTTTTACTGTTGCCTACAAAGACCCCTCTTAAGTTACCGCATGGAACATGCCAATGGAACTTTACGTCTCTTTCTGTACCAAAGTTGAATGTAGTTATGCAGACATAAATAAAAGGAAGCCGGAAGTAAAGATCTGAAAAAAATTGAACTCTGTGTTAAGTGAACATTACTAACCCAAGTAAAAACAGTTTCGCTTTTGTGATTGGGTCTATTTTAATAGGTAAGTTAGTTGTTTGTTTCATATTTTAATAAAACAATTAAATGTGGATAGGTTCTTTACTTATGACTACGTCCTGTATTGATGATGAAATCGCTCCGAAAGAAGCCATCTTGGAAGACTGAGAAGGAATTTATTTATTCATAGTTTATTTATCGACACTCTTTTACCTCTCAAGCGTCCAATAAGAGATTGATAGTGAATAATGGATTAGAAAGGATTTGGAAGGAAGCGGTCGTATAGTAATTTAAGGTCCTATCTCGGAATTTGCCTGGAGGATAGCCGGTCTCCGGGCCTAGAAGGATTGTAGGTAATTAAGTTGTTTAGACGTCGTTTAAGGAGTGTGACTCTGTAAGGAGTAATGTTGCTAAAGAATTACTCGTGCGGAAATCGATTTGTTACCAATACCTAATGCGTGATGTATGACGAAGTTCTGTGGCAAAATTTGTCTTTGTGCCCAAGTTACATGTGGAGTACTAGATGGAGATGAGTGGTCAGCTGTCGCTTTGACCTTAGTATTTATGGAAGTGACGCTGTGGGTCAGAGCCGGGAAGAATTTTTGTTTTTCAGTCTGTTACGCCATAAATAACTATTGAGAAAACGCGTACAGAAGTTTATTAAACTCTAACAAGACCTTGAGAGGATAAAACAGAAATATGAATGGTTGAATTTATGTCACAAAATCTTGTTTGCTTCAGAGTTTACCTTATCAGTTCTTACCAACTTACTAGATGGCTTACGAAACCCGAAGGTTCATTACCGAATTAACCAAAGCCCTCCACCGCTACCTGTCCTCTGCCAGAAAAATCCAATCACCTTCAACTCCTATCTCCCATAGATCCTGCCTGAGATTATCCTTCCATCTACGTCTAGGTCTCCCCAGAGGTCTCTTCCCCTCAGGCTTCCCAAATAGTGGACCCAACCAACCAGATGGCTTACGGAACTCGAAGGTTCATCACCGAACTAACCAAAGCCCTCCACCGGACCCTGTCCTGGGCCAACTAAATCCAGTCTCCTTCGACTCCTATCTCCCGTAGATCCCGCCTGAGATTATCCTTCCATCTACGTCTAGGTCTCCCCAGCGGTCTCTTCCCCTCAGGCTTCTCGACCAATACCCGGTGCACACCTCTTGCCTTGTCGGTTCGCCCAATCTTTTTTCACATATTTAAACACTGCTTGTTAATCTTGATTACGTTCTTGATATCTGAGGTCAAGGCACTGAATATTTAGATACCCGTATGGACTTAGAAGTATGCCGACGTTTCGGAGGAGCATACTGCCTGTGCACAAGGCATTATGTTTTTTTCCCCCCGAAACGTTAGCATGAACGTGCAAGTTCACACGACGTTTCATCAGAAGAGTAACGTTGATAGTGATTAGTGTTGTTCCCAAACTAGACAGCTTTTGCATTGGAAGTGGTAATAACCACATATGGTAGACCTCAAATTATCCAGGCATAAAAATAAACGTTGTAAATATTTCTTATGATTGTATCTCGTGTGAAATGTGGACAAGTTCAATCTCATCAGAAGTTTGCTGTCTTCTGGGTTATAGCGCCGTGTAGTCTGGTAGACGTCCACCAACGTTTCAGAGGTCCTTCCTGCCTTCGTTATCAATCTTATCTCTTCTTTGAACAGTTAGATACCTCTGTTTATGACATATATCTAATGCTCTAGCCTCCCACATATCAAATTAGAGTGCTAACACTTCCCATACTGAGATTTATATAATTAACTAACACATCTCGAATGAAACAGAATATTTGAGGGTTTAAGATAATTTGCTCTGGAATTAATTTCACTCCGAAAGATGATAAAATATGCTGCGTCTTCGGTTTACTTTTAGATTCCAAGAGAACTTTAGTATTTATTTTGAAATTCGACATGTTTATAACTGTAAATTACACTGGCAAATGTTCGATGTTCCTCCTTATTTCGTGGCGTGAGACCTTGAGAGCTTAAGAAAGACACACTTGTATACTTGTTGATACTTTGTTTTATGATGGCGAAAGTTTTATTTCACTTCGTGGAAAAATATGTGCGTAGTAAATACACTTGTACGTCAATTCTGTTGTTACATGTCGCACTTTTTTAAGTTCCCTTCTCTTCTCTTCTCACAGTGGT
>NW_019059777.1:435992-463153 GCF_000696155.1 Zootermopsis nevadensis | reverse complement strand
AATAATTGGGATGGTGCCAGCACGACATATCGTCCTCTGACGCTCCTTCCGTAACCAACTAAACCAGACAGTTAAAAAAAACCCACAGCGAATAATGTAATTTTAAATTGTTATTTGCATAATGTGCATAAATCAACATATAATGGGGGGAGGGTGTCTGTGAGAACGCCAACATATGTGTTCTTCGGTACCACTAAACTAATTTTAATAAAAGTAAGTCGGGTTTGGAAATCAGAATGGAAATTTATTGAGCAAAATTATTTTTGATCTATTATGCACATTCAGTATAACTATACATAACACAAAATACATTTTGTACACTTTTCCCTTAAAAACAACTTGTCATACAACAAATTGTAGCACATATTTCGACGTCATTAAAAAAATAACTTCGTGGAGCAGAGTCCTTAATAAGACGGTGCCAATAACTTAGCTATTCAAGGATTTATTTGCATTTTATAGAACTCGAAGGTCCATTATCATGTTTACTAGATCCAGTAACTGGTTCTCTTCTTAAGTCAGTTTAATTCAGTTCACAGCCTACACCCCGTTTGTCTAAGATTCATTTTAATATTATGATCCTTTCTGCATCTAGATCTTCAAAGTGGTCTATTATACTCAGATTTTCTGACCATAACATTTCATGTATTTCTATATCAATGCTTTCTACATGTCTCGTAATCTTAACGTCCTCGATTTGATTATCTTAATAAGCTCTTCTTTTTGACAGTTTCTTTATCCTCATGTTACTTCCTCTAGCTGAAGTTCAGATATTCTCAAACACCTTGAATCTATATGACTGAGTTTTTGCCTCCCAAAGACGTCTAACCGATTGACCAACGAATGAAAGTTGTTTGCGGGGACGACAGTGTGGACATAAGCACGTGTCCGCGATGCAAACCTCGGACATGTCAGTGTGAATGACAAGCAGTGTGCTTTAGCATTTCATAGGTTTCCGTAGCCGTTTTGGGCGAGTCTTTGGCAAAATTTGATGCACACGCCATTCCGAAATCGCAGGAGGGTCGGTGTAATGCACTACCAAAACGCCCATAACTAAGAAACAAATGCTAATTGGATGATGCCGGCTGGCACACCGATTCACTATGAATGTAGGCCGCACCCCCTAGCGGCAGAAGCTCGTACTACATCCGGTTCGCCCGCTGTTGACACAGTCTTGAAACTTTCCGATCACACCTCGTATAATATTAAGAAGGATCTTAAAGAAATAAGATAGGTTGTATGATGGAGTATTGTTGCTTAGGATTGTGTTTCCGTAGTGGGATGTTGTGAACTCTGTAATTTACACTTTTTCGAGGCATAGTATTGCTTCTTAATAAATTATCTGATGCATACATTTAGTTCTTATATGAGGTGAATAAAAGCTTATTAAGAGAGTAATACTACTTATGGACTTGACATTTGAAAGCTGTTCCCAATGTAGTGTAGATATGCATATGCTGTTATATGTAAAAATCCTAATAGGTACAAACAGCGGACTTATAAATTATAAATTAAACAAATCATTGCAATCAGTTTGTTCGCTGAATGTAGCTGGACAATCCAGGTGTTAAAGGCGCATATCTTAATTCTTTTGTTACTATCTTCTTTGCGCCACGTACTTCCGTACTGTGACTACAACGCCATTACAAACGGTGACAGTTTTAGGAACTTTGCAGTGGGTAGTAAAGTGATTCATTCGCTGACGTTTCAATCAGTGTATTTTACTGTGCGTGTAAACTAATCCTGTGCGATGTGTTTGGAGTGAACATAAATATATCATTGTAATGCATTAAATCTCACATTGGCCATTCGAAAAGTTAAGACGAAGCATTCCGTGGACACGAGACAACGCCATAACATCACAACATCAAAGTCGCAGCAAGATGTATACACGTAAAACATGTCAGACAAGGTAAGCTTGAAACAAATTGGTAAACTCAAACAATTAATATAGGAAGTACCAGTATGATAAAGAAGGGAAAATAATATATTAGAGTGTCGATGACATAACATTTAACAATGTATTTAGGTTCCAGTTGTGCTAATTATGTTTATATGATTTATTAAGGTTAATAACCCTATATATGTCGCGCTATACGCCATGTTGGCTTTTGAGAGGAGAGGGGTATAGCTCGTACTCATTCTTAACCTCGGCACTAGATGGGCTTAGTGGTCAGCATCACGGCCCGATCGCGCTTTATGCCCAGGAAAGGACCCCGGTACCCATTCGATAGGAGGCTGAGTTGGTTCCAGAGCCGGTCTGGACGCAGAGGCTAGAGGATAAATTCTCAGCCCCCCGGCGGGATCGAATCCCGGTTGTCCAGTCCCATTTTCTGTCTTCGCAGGTTTCTCTGTCTCTGGTCCACTTGCTAGGTGATCATAAGCGGTTTTCTTACACTGCGTAAAGCGATCTGTGCCTATCCATTTCCGGTCTTGGCAACCGCGGCAAATATGAAGTTCATTGTCTTCTGGGTTGTTGCATCCTCAAGATGGAGGCAGCTAGTATCTCTGAAACGTCGGTAAACTTATACCATACTGCACGGTACAGCATCCCAGAAGACTGTTTATTTAAGCCGTTAATGTCGACTTTTAAATTCACGGCCATGTGGCGCCTCGGCGGTAAATAAAAAGTATGTTTAACGCCTCATTGCTTATTTTCGGAGTTTTTTTATTTTGTCTAGGGGAATGTAGCTTTGGTACTCGTTAAGGTCATAAGTCATAACTAAACGTAAATCAGTGTAGACTGATACACGATGTGCAGTTCATATTTTACAACACGCAGAAAATACAGCAGCTAAATATTGCTTGTGCAAACATTAAAATTCTAAGCATGGTCCCATTATCAATTTAATCTTCTACATGAACCAAATATTTGTGGTGCTTGATAATTGGACACTTGACTTTAGCCCGTCTTGCCTAGCGCCAAAGATATATTTATAAAATTGTCACAGTAAAGTGAGAAACTTTGTTATTTAAGTATAGTTTATTTTAAGAGAAGCACACTTGAAGAATGGTTGCATTAAGAACTGTAAACACACTTCAGATTCAGCGACACGTGTACCCTATGCATTTAAAAATAATACGTGGTTTAATAAAATGCCTTAATTTTTAAAATCGACCTTCGTTCTGTTTGGAGTCCGAAAATGCTAGATGTAATACTTTTTCATCCATAGTCGAATACTTGTTATAAGACTAACTGACATGATGATGGCTGAAGTGAGAAAGGAGGTAAATATGTACCAACATGAACGGTACAAAAACAAAATATCTGTCAAGATGACCATCTTCTGGGTTGGTGGGCCGTGTGGTTTCGTAGATATCGACCCACGTTACTGTCTCCATCATCAGGACAACCTTCATGATGAAGGCAGTAAGCACCTCTGAAACGTCGGTCAATTTTTACGATATACATTGCTCAACATTTCAGCAGACAGTCTTTATATTCGCCACCATAAGAACCTGACATCTCATAAGATGTCTACAAGTACCTGACTCCATGACGCAATGCTCATTTAAAAAGGTTGATTATTAATTGGCCAAGATATTCCTTGTTTTTTATATAAAAGGGGTTGTTCATTACCATGTTCACAAAACCCCGCTACTGGACCCTATATTCAGTAATTTCAACCAATACTCATCTTGAAGCCTAATTTATCAAAACCATTTTAATAATAACCTTCCATCTATTCTTAGGTTTTTAATTTATCAAAACCATTTTAATAATAACATTCCATCTATTCTTAGGTTTCGTAAGTGTTTGTTTCTTGAACGTTCTCGACTGAAAGTTTTAATACATTTCTTCCGTGCGCGTTACATGTTGATTAGTTGATTCGACTTAGGAATATATGAGTGGATAATATTAAAGTGGATCTTAAAGAAATAAGATGGGATGGTGTTGATTTGATTTGACTGTTTTCGGGCAGATCGCAATTTTAGGCTGTTGTGAACTCGGTGACGAGTCATTACATTCCATGAAAGTCGGGTCTTATACCACTTTTGTATTCGTAACCCACCAGGTTCTGTAGTGGTTACCAGTTGTAGTTAAACTGCCGGAGAAAGGAAAGCAGAGCTCAAGTGGCCATTAAATTGAAGGTCAAAGCTGTACTTAATCCAGTATTTGCTACAACACAAGTAATTTGTCTTCTGCACTGACGTTTCGTTAGGTTTTGGGATTAAACTGTTTTGTTCAGTGGGCAACTAGCTAGAAAGTCTTGTGATAGTTACCATGTATTTGCACTTGAAACTCTTTAACAGTTCCTACATGACATCATCTACAACCTGACGCCTCATAAGTTTTTATGCTACACACGTGTACGCAACACAAAACATCGCAAAGAAATCTAAATTGTATCTGTCACTGAATTCCAAATTGTTGGAGAAATATAAAGAAATCAATGAAACATAATTCTTGTTTATATACGTATTGATTGTCTGTCAGCTGGTTAGGTCGTTCCTCGTCTATTTTCGTACTCATAAAAGCCCAGAACTTGGCCTTGTTGTAGCCACTTGAATCCAGTCAAAGCTCTTATGCCCGATTTTGTTTTAGGAAACACGTCATGGAGACTCAGATGTATGTCATAACTTCACACTTTCTTAATACTGGCATTAAATAACGGTGGGTGGTCAGTTTCACGCCTCAGCCGCCTTAACTCTGGGGAACGTGTTTCCGTTACCACTGTATATGAGGCTGGATGGGTCCTAGAGCGTAGTGACGGAGAGGAGAAAAGTATTTCTTACCACTGTATATGAGGCTGGATGGGTACTAGAGCGTAGTGATGGAGAGGAGAAAAGCATTTTACGCTATGTTTATCTTCCCGTCCATCTATGTTTATGTCTTTCAAGTTGCCTTTTCGCTCATGAAGTTATTTTGTATGTCTTGCGTATATTTTAGGCAGTTTTTAGGTAATCTATGAACATACAATCTCGATATTGTTCACATCGATACTTGTTATCTAGTGGAATTAAGTGTCATGCAGTTATATAATCGTATTTTTGTGTGTTCTGTCGTGGTGTTTATGACATTAAACTGTCAGCGAGTTCCGTCACTCACAACTTTTCTTTTGAAAATGTGTATTTTCTATTAGGACAATCTTCGTGCCTTAAAGTTATGATGTCTAGAGCTGAAGTTTACAATCATTATTACACATAACCTACTATCAATACTTAATTGCTGTGTTCATAGAAAGATATTGTTCTTAATATTTATTTCAGCTGATTCGGAAATGCACCGGTAATTCTAAACACACAAGGAAGAGATTATATTTTATCCAAGTCTAGATTTAATATAGGAACCTGAAGACGGAGTTAGAGTCCCATCTCCGAAACGTCGTTTTACATTTTATATTTACTAGACGATGGATAATATCCAAGAAAATTTTTATTCAATTAATATATATAGACGGATTTCAAACAGACTTTATTTAAAATTTGCTATCAACCTTTACATTGAAATTTATTAAATACGAACTTAAAGTTTGATTATTACAGGTCGTTATAAATATAATATTTATTTTATTCACGTGTTAGATGCAGTCAGTATTGTGAGGCCCTAGAGATACACAAACAGATAAACGGGCTGGTGATATGTTTCAATTGAAATATGCGATTTTAGCTGGCAGCCACTTGTAACGGCATTCAGTATGATGTGTCTGAGTAGTGAACGTCTGTAAATATATCTGAAAACTAGTTTTGTTAAAACAAAAGCACCTGGATTAAATTTGTTTCCATTCGGAAGCTTGCTTCCTTTATTTCAGAACGAAGTTTTACTTTTAAATAGGAAGGGACGACATCGGATATAATTACTGCAAGTAACATGGTTTTTTAATTATGAAACTGTTCCTTACAAAGAGAGTAGCAAATAATAAGAGCTGAGGGTTATTTACAGTGGTAACCTTTCTTACAGGAAAAATACGCCATTTTAAGCATTCAGTTATTCTGTTTCTAAACAGCACTGAAGTTTATGTAAACGTCATACCGTGAAAATGGTGTTTTGTACTGGCTGAAAGCCGACGTCACTTCCTGTAATTTGATGTTATTTTGATGGGATATGATCTCCCTTGGCCCGGAAGCCGTTTTCGTCGGCAATGTAGCTGACAGATATGGGTGTTCCATCTGGACTGATGTAGGAATAAAAGCCTTTCTTGATGATCACAGCCTCCCAACCATCATTTGTGGTTAGAAGCCTTCCCTGTTCACTCACCGTGGTACCATTCTTGTCTGAAAATCTGAGTCAAAATTGTGATTGCAATTTATTTAATGACGGGAACCCGGAAATGCATATTACTGTCCTCATAAAAAGCAAACGACTGATTTTTACGAACCCGAAGATTACCCCACTACATGTCAAACAAGCTTTATATTTTTAAATTTATGATAATCTATAAAGTAAACATGACGGCCGTGCGAATTTCTTAGACGATAGCAAAAATGGAGCTACTTAATACAGTGCTCACAAGTAATGTGTGATATAATATTTTTTGAAAATATATGTATATCCCTTCGCTGATTTTGTGTACAGTATGAAACATCATGGTTGTCGCCCAAAATATGCATGGCCAATTTCAGGTTCGGTTTGATAACGGTAATTAATATGCAATTAAAGATAGGCTTGTGGAATTTTGTATTGGGATAAACCATAAACGTATCTATAAATTGTAATTAAATATTTGGTTAAATGTTAATAATTACAAACATAGCAACTAATAGTATAATATTAAAATTTAAAATGCAGGGGTGGTCTGACACACAGTTTAGCTTTGAAACAAACGATCACAAATCATTTGAGATTTTAAATGAACAATTGAAGGATGAATATTTCACGAAATGCACACATTTAAAGAGCCTGATGCTACCATTCCAAACAGAGAAGTCAGAAATTGAATAATATATATTTTACGTCTAACAATTTTTTAAGGACAGTGCCCTGGACCACCCTGGTTCGATTAAAACCGTGATGCAGACGGTTTGAGAATTTGATATTGTATCTTACGTCTAGTGGAAATTACCTGGTAGACGTAGCTGACTGAATTGTGTAATTATTTAATTATGTTTATTAATATCCTCACCTTATAAACGTTGTGGAAAAAATAGACGTCTTATGTGTTTCTGTGATCATTTTAAATATTCTTTTAGCCCAAAAATGTATGAAATTTAAATTATTCATGCTTGGGGTTTTACTGTTGGACAGTCAACTGTTCTGGATTCTTACCCGTGAGAAAATTGTCCCAAATCGTCCCTAAGGCTTATGCTTGTCCCTGGCGGTAGCAGTATCTCATTGCTTCCTTCAGGGACGTTAATTGATCTCTCAGGGATTTGAACTACTTCTTCGGGCGATCTGATTGGAAATATCTCATCGGCTATGGGCGCTGGGGGCGGAATCGACCCTGCAGGTTGGACAGGGGGAACAGCTACTGGGGCTTGATTAGGAGGAGTGGGAACTGGGGAGATAAACGATCCCTCAGATGGGTTCGAAGGAGCGCCGTACACACTGACAGGTACGTGAGGGGATGAGTGTGATATTGGGATGGGTGGCGACAACAGCTCGATGCGAGGTGGGCTGTATTGTGGTGACGCCACGACTGACGTCAGCAGCATCAGGACGAACTGAAAGCAGGAAACATAACATTTATCAGAACATTCTGCCGCTTTTGTTTGCGCGATACATTGATATTTGCTCAGAAATATGTTGGGGTAGTGTACTGGTATTATAAATCCACGGGGCAGCTAATAATCAAGATTTTAGGTTCTCGCATTGAGCTTTATGTGCACTATGGGTCATAGAATATTAGTACGGACCAAAAGTGAAAATTTGATCCACAAATATTGGTCTGAAATTGTTATATATAACTATATCGAACTCCTTTGCGTGTTTATGATGTGAAACATGTGGACAGATATAATCTGTTATGTGCTGAATTATTACAATTTTCGCCAAAAATGCGCAAAATATGTGGGTGTTTGAAGCGTCATTTGAAGAACCGAGCCTTCAAGGTGTTTGTCAGTTATTTGTTTGCGCGGAAGACGTAATTAAATGGAAGACACATAAGTAATGCTATTAAGCACAAGAACATTTTATTGAGACTACTGAGTACGCTAAGTCAAGGTATAAACGATCGTTTTGTCAGGATGTTATGTGTGATTGTAAGACGTGGTTTTGCTTTTGGGGAAGTTTGAAAAGAAAGTGTTGAGATAAATATTTGTATTTAAGTAGGGTGGGGGTAGGGAATGTGAGCTTCTTAGGATATTACGTCACGAGGAACTTGGTGACGTATACAGATCACCTAATATTGTTAAAATAGTTATAATATATAGGCAGTGGACTGGGCATGAGTGGAGGAAGACAAGGAATGAATCACGTATTTTGGTGGGCAAACCTCTGGGTAAACGTCAGATTAAAGGACCTAGCACAAGATTGGAAGGTAACATTAAGAAGGATTTTAGGAGAGCGGGTTGAGGTGTTGAGAGGTGGATGGAACTGTCTCAGGGTTACGAAACCTCAGGCGTTTCTACCAGATACTTCTATACGCTGATGTCGGACTACCCAAACACGTCTCATAATACGGATCTAGTAAACGATCATAACAGTTGCTGTTATTCATCTCAGAAACTGTTATCATGCCATCGACTTTCCTCAGAAGGACAGAGAAAACGGGTGGAGTCTTCTAACTTGTTCTGCGCTGTTACGAAACTTGGAAGAGGAACAGTTTCAAAACATGTAAATACGGAAGGGAAAAATATAACATTTGGATTCTGTAAAGAAGAATATTTCGGTTAATGAAGAAAATCACTCCTAAACAAAGCTTTAATATGCCGCATAGATACAAAACTAGTTAGACCATGTTAGAAGTATGGAAAAATAGACATCTAAAACTTGTTGGTTACCAATATGACAGAAATTTAACCACACTGTATGAAACGCAAATGTTCATTACCGTGTTCACAAGAACCCGTCACAAAGGAAGATGATGATGGAGGCAGCAAGTACCTCTGAAACGCTGATGAACGTCTACCAGAATACATGGTCACAAATAGCCATCTTCCTGCTTCAGTTATTTGTTTAAAATTTATATTAACATGACACATTTAAATGTCCAAATTAGTCTGACAATTTTAGATTTTCCAAATATTTTGTTTGAATTTTTTTATTTGCCCCTCCTTTATTTGAACATCCTAGTGATTTCCAAATATTTTGTTTGAATTTTTTTTATTTACCCCTCCTTTATTTGAACATCCTAGTGTTATTTGACGAAGCTTACATGTTATGAAGTTTCTCATTGTAGAGTTTTCTCTAGCCTTCTGTTACTCTGTCGTAGTTCCAAATATTTTTCTCAGCACATTTTTCTCAAATACAGTCAATTTATGTTCTTCCATTAGGATAAGAGACCGAATTTCACACTTATTTTAAAATATAAAAGGTAAAATAGGCCTATAGCGTCGTATCTTTAAAAATACACAAAGAACGCGCTCTGAAAATATTTCGATTTTACTAAGAAGAGGAATTTATATTATGTAAGATTTATGTATTTTTATAAACTCATTCAATATTTATAGCTTATTATTAACAATAACTTTTGTTGACATAATTTAAGTAATCTTATTTACAATATTCAAACTTAATTAATCCACACCATTTTCGAAATTATTGTAATGAACCGTTACGATTTGCTGTATACCAGGATGTATTCTTACACCAGTCGATAAATACATAGATACTCACGAACATTGCTGGAGTGTTGGTAGTGAAAGCGACGGAAACCTTGAGGAATCTAGCAAGATACGGATAAAATCTTCAACTTATATAGACGCAGGGGTCCCATTACAGTTCTAACTAGTTCCGTCACCGTAGGCTACCCTTGGACGAGGCAGGATTCACATAACTTCTGCTTCTGGATTTTACAGTATTGACACAAAACTGACGAACTCGTGAAATATGGCGCGGCATTTTAAGACTGACGAATATACGCGCTGGAAAAAGTAAACACGTCTCAACTACTGAGCGGCCTGATAAAAAAAAGTTTTATAAAATACATGGAACAAACACGAAGAAATATTTGAGTCGAAGGAAAAAAATGCTCTAAGCTACAATGACTTTGTAATTTTTAACATTTGATATCATGAAATAAACACGTATTCATTCAACCGCCAACACTCAAGTTTCTAATTATAAGAATTTAAATGCAGTTATTTGATTAAGATATGGTTTTAAACGCATTCTTGACTGTCCTGTAGTAACAGTTTACAAATTATCTGACCGATTTCGTTCAAATTCCGTATAGAATTTAACTTGAGAGAGACGTACGGACAGACAAACAAGGCGAAGCTAATAGACGATTTATTTGAAATTCTTTGCTGCGAAAGTGCCAAGGCGTGCCTCAGACTACAGTTGATTGTAAACGGGTCTTTTATGAGCCCATATTCTTTTTCTTTACGATGAAATGTTTTTATAAAGCTGATAAATTAGACTTCAGTTTCATATGTTGTAAATGATATGATAAAATTCACCTGACAGCAATGTTTGGCACACGTTATTGAACTGAAAAATTATTATTGTCGTCTAAATCAATACATTTATTGGTTAATGTAACGACACTGTCAGCAGCTTAGAATAAACAGCGTCGAAGTAGTCCAGGCATAATTTCTGATACTAACCCGGCATTTGCCTGGAGAGACCGAGGAAAACCACGAAGAAACTCAGTCCGGATAGCCGATCTTCGGGTCGAGGTTTGAACCGGGGACATCCCTGTACGAAGCACCAGTGCTAACCACTCTGTCACTACATTCTGTCGTTTGGTATTGAAACGTGTGGATGGACATGTTCTCTCCATTAAGCGTTAATATTTTACACTACTCTCACATAACGCATATAAGTCTGTCTGCTGATGGCAGTTGTTGGTGGCAATCGACATGAACAACAGTCTCCCTCTCTGTGATATCTTTACATTCTTTGCCTGCTGGCTGTCAGGTCCTCCGTTCATCCCCTGCCTGTCAGTAGGCACATAATTTGTTTTGATGGGAGTTAGATTGGGCTGAAGGTACAAAGGTAGAATAAGGAACGTTTCAGAAGAAAGTGTCTTAACGAATTAACTCACCAGACTAACCTAACTGTCTGCTTGTCTGTGTAACTCAAATGACCAGAGTCCTTAAGACAATAACAAATTAGGGCTGATTGAATGCTGCTGCTTAAAAACATGAAGATTAAAATATATAAAATTATAATGTTTCCTTTAGTTTTGTATGGGTATAAAACTCGGTCTCTGACACTAAGGAAAGAACGTAGACTGAGGGTGTTGTGAAGAATGTTTGGACTCGAGAAGAATATGACTGAGAGGCTGGAGAAAGAGGCATAATGGGGAGCTTCATAAGTTTTCCTCATCACCAGATATAATTAGACAGATCAAGTCAAGGAGAATGACATGGGCGGGGCATGTAGCCCGCATCGTAGAGAAGAGGAATGCATACAGGGTTTTAGTGGGATAACCAGAAGGAAAGAGACCACTAGGAAGATCTAGACATAGGTGGAAGGATAATATTAAAATTAATATTAGATAAATGGGATGTATATTAAAATTAATATTAGATAAATGGGATGTATGGACTGGATTTATCTGGCACAGTGGCGGGCTTTTGTGAAAACTGTAATGAACCTTCGGGTTTCCATTAAATGTTGGGGATTTCTTGAGTTTCTGAGCTGTTGCTGGTGTCTCAGGAAGGACTTGCCGCGTGCAGTAAGAGTGTATTGTCGCATTTATTTATAAATATGGAAAGTACCAAGCGATGTATCAGTACGTTAAATTTTTGTCGATCCCGAATATCGTATTGTATCGATCTGTAAATATGAAATGTCATCCATGGCTGACACAGAAATAAGTTTTTTAATGTTGTTTCATTGATCCAATCCCAATTCCCGTTGCGACTGACAGCCAGTTTTAAATCGTGTTGATTCCTTGATCACATAATTTAAAAAAATAAATTGTGCAGACACAGTCAGTCCATGTGGTTGACAACGAGGCACAGGGACACTTGTTTCTCCGAGTTCTTCGGTTCTTCTTGTCAATATTATTCCTCCAGTTCTCTCTTCCGTACACTCGTGTGCCGTCTGGGGGGTAGACAGCATGGCCGTTATCGGCCAGGTTCTGCAAAATCAACGGAAGACACGCGGTGCAGGAAATTACAATATTTAGGAAACGAACAATGAAAGTATTCCAGGATCTGTAACAGGACACGGTTTCTTTTCTTTTGCATTTTTCATTTAACGCTGTGGTTTATGTGGCCTTGATTCGTATTTTCTGTGACTTAAATAGTAATTTGCCTGCAGCAAGTGGGAAATCAGTGTGTGTGTTTTTAAAAATATCGTAACTTCCCAAGGCATCATTATGAAATGTCTTGTACACTCGTGCCATCTGTGGTGAAAGACTAAAGTGACAGTAGAGACATCGAGGCAGTGTCGTAGCATTCCAGAAGTAACTTGTTTGTTTGAGGTTAGGAACAATTTTTTTTTAAATTCAATTTCTGCATTTTCTGTAATTTGGTTTCTTTTGTCGCCCCTTCCAATATATATATTTATTTATATTTATACATTTCTCTTTATAGCTTTCCCGTTTTTGGTTATTTCTTCCTTTGCTTCATCCTCCCTCATTTTAATATTATCATATTTTCCTTTCAAGGTTTTCAAGAAAAACATTTACCTTCGCTTTATGCACCAAGTCTTTGTTATCACTATATTTTTACAATAAAGCTCTTAATTTTATAGGAACTCTCACATTTATCATTTCCGTGTTTGGTTATACGTATAATGGACACTGAAATTGGATTTATGTTTCTGTTCAGTGTAAACAGCTTTCCAAATTGACAGTGACGTCAACGTGGGTGTAACTGTCGCATTGCACTGAGCACTGCTTGTTCCTGGTATTCGGGTTCGATTCTCGTGTTGAGTGGTGGGACGCTTTGTACTGTGCAGTTCATAATTCTTTGTCACCCCCATCTGTCATCGGAAATGTTAAAAGTAATATATAAAAAAAACTGATGTTTTAACTCTGGTTTAGACGGATATAATACTTGGTCTCTTACATTAATCTTTTAAAATCGAAGATCGTGTAAATAAATTATAAGAATTCAGTCCGTACCGTAAAGAAAACGCAGAACAACTGGTTAATGCTGTTTAAGGAAGTAATCGTTGTTTACGCTAAGAATCATACAAAACACGTAAGTATAAAATAAAACGTTACTGGTCGTTAAAGCAGATGGCACATATAATTACCATTCGACTTTAAAGGGCTCGGAGAAGAAAATAGATTGAGGGTGCCTGAGCAGAATATTTTTTTGATCGAGGAGTGAGGAAGTAACAGACGTTTCGAGAAAATTTCATGATATGGAGCTTCGAAATTTGATTTCTAACCATATAATATTAATGTGATTAAATGAAGGAAAATGAGATGGGCGCATATCGCACAGAAAAGACGAGAAATTGGCCTAAATATAATTGTAGTCGGAAGTTATGAAACTAAGATACGAGGGACCCAAGACGTAGGTGGGAGGATAACATTAAACTGGATCTTAAATAAGTTGTGAAGATGTGGAATGGACTTATGTGGTTCACGATGGGGACCAGTGACTGGCTCATGGTAATTAACCTTTGGGTTCCATAAAATACGAATGTATTTGTTAGTTGAGAGACTACTGGCTGCTGAAGATGGAATTAGTTGCTGAGAGACGCGAATTGACTTGAGGAGCAAGAAACCTAGTTATTTTCTCTTGTCTAGCTGAAGAAGGAATGTTAGCTATCGTAGTTTATCAAGTAGGGATAAGTTAGTCATGTAGCTTGGACTGAGAGGTGTTGAAGGCGTGTAGAATTTTGGAATTGAATCGCTGGGAATCTGTATGTAGAGGAGTCCAGGGCAGAACGGGGAACTTAATCTTTGGAGGCATGTGGAAGGGACAATAATAAATATAAACTCATGGAGAAACCTTGTGTGGGTCTTTTTGTCTATTTGAAATTTAGAATTATGGGTCCGCAGTGGCCGCGCGGTCTGATGCGTGGGCCTTATGCCGCTTGGTCGCTGGGACCGTGGGTTCGAATCCCACTCAAGCCATGGATGTTTTTCTGTGTAGTGCTATCCTGTGTACAGGTAGAGGCCTTGCGAAGGGCCGATCCCTCGTCAAAGGAGTCCTACCGGATGTCTATAGATCAAGCCAGCGAATAGTTGGGGACCCGTAAAATGTATAAACGTTGTTAATAACCGGAAATAGAAGATAAGAAATTTAGAATGAGTTATTAGTTTAGTTCTAAGAGTTACAGATTTTTAAAAGTACTCATTTCTTTACAAGAAGACGGAGTAAGATTGATATATGTTTGAAAAGTTGTAAGAAGACACAGATTATGCAATAATTATGACGTAGGATATAAAAATGATTTAGTTTACAATATAAAATGTCGAAACTTTATACATTTGAAGTCTACTTAGGCCTAATGCAGACGGAACACATGTGAACCTCTTCATCATCGTGTCTATCAACACCTGCACATGAGTTATGGACCCGTTTCAAGCAAGACGAATACCGGATCCACCCTTCAATAGACTGAGAATAAACTTCGCAACTTTACAGACACTTGTTAGTTGATCCTCTTCTCTGGGTACCCCATTCTGCCCAGAGTATACTCTTTCAAATTAGGACTGTCCCACTAAAAATGACATCATGAAAATAAATAAAAATATTGTGTTTAAAACTTTGAAGATAACGCTTTATAACATGCATCATTCAACAAAGCGGATATGAACAAAGAATAGGTCTTACCTGCACTGGAAGTTGAGAAAAGAATTTAAAATCTAGGAGCTAAATCCAGCATGGGTGATTATTTCAGAAACATGGCGCTGACTGACATGACATGCCCCTGTGCTGAATGCTAAAGGTATTTCACCCGGTCCCGATAGATCGCAACGCATTGCAGACGAAATAAAGGCGATACCTCGTTCTGCCCCGTGGCCCCGTTCTGCTCTGGTCTCTCACCTAGTAATACCTCTGTTGGGAAGTTGGCATGAGTCTGTTAGTGGGACATACGCAGTTCACTAGCCGTGAATTGCAGATAGATGATTGTTAACACGGGCCAATAATACACAAGATTAAAACTGACAGGCAGATCGTAGCGGCAGAAAGAACATTAAGATGCGATACGCAAGACGGGAGTGTGGTGAAACGGAGAGAGCCAAAGAAAACACTGGATCGGTCAGAAATATATCTGAAAGAAATCAAAATAAACGTAAAGTAACTTTAAAACAAGAACCTTGGAAAGACAAAGAAAGAAGTTCAAGGACGTTGCACAAAAGAAAGAGATGAAGAAGGAAAATTAATTTGTGATTTGTATCTTGTCTTGTCAGAGCTTAACGACGCATTTCAGAAAGACGCCTGAAGGTTAAATGCATGGGAGGATATTACTCTCACTACACAGATTGGTAGAAATGCTTCTTGACGTCAGTGTAAGTTTGTGTTATCGTATGTTGTCTAAAGATATTAGAATTAAAACGCTATATGTTAGGCCTGCTTGTAGTTTAGTACGCGTGTGGATTTTCACGTTGAAGACGTCAGCTGTGAATTTTTAACCATAATGTACAAATTATGTCAAAATTTAATTTTGATTAAGATTTTTGTTTGGATCATGGAGAATATTTTGCAGTATATTTAACCGTTATAAGGCTGTTATTGGGATGATATTGAATTTTTAAAACGCTGTTGACTGACAGGTAAGGTTGCAGAAACTTCAGATGGCGTTTAATCAGTGTTGTATTACCTAACACTTTTGAAATCTATAAATCCTGTTTCTCATTTATGCATGTTATTATAGGCTTGAGGGTTTTGTGTGTGTAGTTTCGTAAACCGCTGATAAAGACAACAAAGAGGAATTATGCAAATTATACTTAACGTACATAACTTGTAAAATATTTAAAAGTTTCTAGCATGATGCATGACAGCTTGAATTAGAGTTTATGACAAAAATATGTAATTTTGGTAGATTGAACAACAAGATACTGCATTTTTTCTCTATCAAATCTTTTATAAAAAAACTATTCGAAGACACTAGTACTTCTGGACATATCGGGACACTCACTCCTACATCTTTGGCCGATATGTACATCTAATAACATTTAAGAAAAACAACACCTTCGCCCAAAATGGAAAAACAAACGTAATGAAACATCACCAAAAAACTACAGAAATCATAATTGAGTTTTAAGTTCTTAGATATATTTTACACCTGATGATGGTTTTATAAAAACCGAAACATGTTGTGTAAATGTTCCGAAATGTAAATCGATCAATCGATATGGAACATGAATGATATTTTATTATCTTAATTATAAGAAATTTTAAATAAAATTATATTGTGATCAGACGGATTAAAACAAATAATTGATATAATATTCACAATATGACGAAATTACACTATCTTAAAAAAAACTACACAATTTTTCGAAAAATATACGTAAACATTTTAGCTTAAGGAATACACTACAATTTTAGTAGTACTGCCACGTTGAAATATATAACTGCTTACAGTTGTCCACTTTGAAACTAGCGATTTCACAGGAATCCCCCTTATGATAAAACACAGACTGAGTATGTTTGAGAAAAGAGTACTTAGGAGAATATCTGGGTCTAAGATTTAGAAAGTTGCATGAGAAAATTACATGGTGAAGAGGATCATAATTTATACTTCTAATAGGTTTATGAAACCAAACAGAATGCGATGGGCGGGAAATGTAGAACGTATGTGGGGAGATGGAAACTGTTTACAGAGTTTTGGTTGGGAAAAATCTGTGGTTAAGACACCACCAAGAAAATAGGGCACAGATGGGAGGGCAATACTGAAACATTTTAAGTAAATCGGTTGGGAGGTTGTGGACTGGATTAATCTGGCTCAGCACAAGGTCCAGTGGCGGGATCTTTTGAACACGGTAATGAACCTTGTGCTTTCATAAAAGGAGAAGCATTTCTTGCCCACCTAAGTGACTATTTATTATCTCAAGAAAGAGACCGTTCCACGGTGTTTGAAAAATAGAAAGGGGGATAATTTGAGAAAGTGTTGTGTATGCACTTGGTTTTACATCCCCCACCTGTAATTTAGGGCTGTCATAAACGTATGTTGAACAACACTTTGCTTTTGATCAGAATTGACCTTCATGGTTCATGAATATACATTGGATTCTGAAATGACAGCAAAATGCAAATTTATAGTGCTTATATGAATTACAAATAAAGGTATACTCCATATTTGATGATCCAATGTGCGTATGTGTTTGGTTGAGTTGTTAGAATCAAGTTTTGAAGCACCACCAGCAGAGTTCAGCACATACGGGTTATTCTGTTGGTTCTAAAATTGGTTTCTAGATGGCTCGAGGGTAGCGATATGCAACTTCGTCTTGGTCCAATTCTTATTGCTTACTGATTGAGATGTTACAAATCACGTTTCATCCCAAAATGAGCATTTGCACTTGAGACTTATTGCGTTGGTTATGAAATCTAACATGGCACAACACTGCACTCTGGCTTAATTCATTGCTGCAGTCTGGGTTTGCGCCGCCAGACCGATAAAATTGGAGGAATGTAAAATAAATACAAACTCTGTTGCCGTTGGTCAGATTGTCAATGAGGCATTCTGAAGAGGTCGTACGTGTTTACCTGAGAAACGTTGGAGTGTCTACTACGCCTGATATTTTGATCATGTAGTCAGAGGGCAGCCCACTGTCATACTGCAAAACTGGAGCCGAATCGGAGGGTAACAATCGACTGGGACCTCTTGTTAGTACCATATTCACCAGGGGCTTTCATGTTTATCCGTACTGATTACTGAGCGGTTAAAATAATTTTTTAGCAACAGCAACAGTGTTACTTACTTCCGGCTTACGTTAGTTCTGACATCTGCTAGTAGATGTCGGGTGTCGCAACGTTCCAATACTCAATCCGCGAACGTTTAAATACGATGGAAGGACACACAACATTCAGGATTTCAGGATTTCTGAATATTTTCCTTATCGTTTTATATTTTCTTTATTTTTATTTCTCTGCTTAGCTCTTTGATTCCATTATAAATGGATCGAACCAAGTCTTATTTATTATATGTTTTGCAAGGGATATGAGAGATTTTGTTCTTTGTTCTCGTCATGGCATAAGGCCTGCAAAAGATTTGTTTCGGATATAATGAGAACATACTGTATGTATCGGCTTGTACGTACTTATAGTAGCAAACCCCACAGATTCTTAAAGGCTTATGCACAAAGTTTTCTGTGATGAGATTTTTTCGAAGTAATACATACACATGTATTTGGGTTTCGCGTAAAACAGGGGTTGCATCTGACGAAAATTTCTTGATATTAATATGTAATACTAGATTTTATTTCAATTCATCCATTAGTTTCGGACATGAAATATGCGAACAGCCAAGCACGATGTCCCTATCATACGTCAATTTTATACACTTTTTGCAAAGAACCACAAGTGAAATTTAGTGTGTGGGGGGGAGTCCTCGTATTTTAATTTTCAAAAATAAATGGAGTCTTGGAGTGAACCCTCTTAAGGACATATTTTCTCTCTCTTACAAAGTACTACCCCTCCCCCCTTTAATATTTCACTCGCCGTATTTTCTCCACTCTTGCTATTATAAGACCTCCTCTTGCCTGTCGAATCCTATTACCAATTCCTAAAATTAACTACTGCATTTTAAATTTTTCCCAACGGGTAATTAACTGCCAGTAAGTTAAAAGGGAGCATTTTGATACTTAACGCAATGACATAGTACAGAAAATTGTAAAGCTGGGCGATGAAGGCAGCAAGCATCTCTGAAACGTCGGTAAACGTCTACCAGACTTCATGTAGACAAGTTTTTCACTTGACAAATTCTCCTTCATTACGTGGTTCTTCCTGCCTCTTTGACATTGAATTATGAGGTCAGTAGGAGGACGAGAATAAGAAGTATGTGAATGATAAGAATTAAATAGGAAGACGGTGACGGAGGAAAAGGAGAGAAGTAACTGGAAAGAACATGAAGAGAGATGAAGAAGGAGACCGAAGGAATATGAATTGGACGTCAGGCTGAGGACTGGATTCACGCTGGCTCAAAGCAGGGTCGAGTCGCAGGCTCTTTTCAACACAGTAATGAATCTTCGTGTTTCATACGAGGCGAGGCGAGAAAACTCTCCCTTGCTTAGCGACTGCCAGCTTTTCAACGACGATGCTGATCCGTGGAGTTAAGAAAGCAGACGTTTATGAAGGCCAGGAAGAATAAATTGTGACGCTCGGGACAGGCTTGTGGTATAAAATGTATAGAGTTAACGTCGTATATCCGAAGCGACATTTGCGAGCGAAACAGTTTTTTTGTGAAGAAGTAATGCGATTCTGGTACTGTCTGCGGGAAGGGTTTGTTCAGGTTGTGCCCCTACGGGAATACCAGCCCTGACAGGTGGTCAACATTCCCTGGGGGCAAGTACACAGATTCGCCGCAGTTGAATACACACACACTAACAATTCAATTAGTAGAGTATCTGTGAAACCGTATGTCATCTGTTTGGTTAGCCACAAATGTGATTTTTGTCATGCGCCGTCTGTGTGTTTGCCTTGTGAAGCCGGTGGTTCGTAATTCACGTAATGGATTCTGCGGAAGAAGGGACACGGTGCATCAAGTGCGTACTGCCATATTATCCATATTCTGAGTAACGGCAGCCTGTAGTATTTTTTATTAAAAATACAAGTATTAATTACTGAACTTTTCACGGCGGTGAAGATTTCGATGTTGGTCTTCTGGGTAGTAACGCCGTGTGGACCTGTACGTAGATATGAGCGTTTCAGAGAAACATATGTGTACACGTGCTACATGTAACGCCAATCTCATCCTCTTAGATCTGATCACACTAGAAAGAGGCCTGTGCCAAGAATAAAACTTATGTTCTTTATTATGTAAATTTCTCAAGTAATTAGTGACCACGTCCTCATAGCTTTGTTGTTAAATGACCTTAAATACGTCATAATCTCAGGAAATGTAACAACTACGTTCCTATTCGTAGAGACATTTTGTTTCTCCTTAGTAATTTTAAAGAGTCTTATGAAACTCATAGGAGAAATTTTTCTTTACGAGAGCAAAGTCTTTAGCAGTAACAAAAGAAAGTAAAGCTTTTTAAGCAAGTTATAAGGAAGAAAGTGATAAGTTCTGCGAAGATACACAGATGCGTCGTTTTAATAAAATCTAGATTGAGATTAGTCACACAAGATAAAATTTGAGTAAAAATTAATAGCTTCTATGGACATATCTGAATCACTTGAATTTGGCCAAGACTTCAAAACACAACACGACCGTCCTTTTAAGACATAAAACTAATTTCTTACAATTAATGTAATTGTTTTTAACTGAGACGAAATGCAACAAGAAAGGTTTACATCACATATCATGAAGTATAAATAACTACCAAATAAACGTCCTTCACACACATAATTAAAATTCCTCATAAAAATTAAAGTTAAAAGTAGAATTTTCTTCTGTGTCTGAGTACTTCGGTCTGAAGGCGTGTGGGAGACTTAAGTTAAACTCCACACATTCTTGATCTTGGCAGTAAATAGGCTTGATTTCACGTCCAACTCGTTCTTGTTTGTGACGTAACTCTGACTCGGACCCGCGGCTCGCCTGGACACAGTGCTGGCGAAGAAGAATCCTACCCCAACCTGTAGTTCCTAATTCATATTATGACTGAGGATGTAGTCTGATGTGATAACTCTGGTTCATCGACATGTTCGCAGGTTAGCTATGTTACAGTTGATAAACTAGGACGTAGAACACCGTGAGAGTGTACCAACCCAACGTGAAGAATGAAAGGGAGAAGGTACCGGGATAAACGAAGAAAGTCTACAAGCTGGTGTAACAGGAAGAACGGGTGGGTAAAGAGTAGGTAGAGAAAAGGCCGGCATTTGGCATCTTCCGAAAAGTCTGCACGACACCGAAACTTAGAACTTCATCATCCTCACCGCCATATAAACCTTAAATCTCACATTTTAACACTGTTCTGCCATCTATATCATAATGTTTCAAGTAACATCTTTCCCAAAGACATCGCATTCATCTCTAACACCCTCCGTAGACCGGATGCGCCTACATATTCACACTTTAATTCAGCTGAATATCGGCAAATCGTGCCTCTATCTGAATATTGAACCCGTTTGCTGGTTTCAGTACAACTCCAGACTCCAAGTCGTTGATTAGGGTGCTGATCCCGCCGACAGTCTGAACGATACGAAATCGCCTCAGAATGGTGGACAGCATCGTTTTAGCCTCCATGATTCCAAATTTATATGCGACACACATCCTGCGACCAGCCCCAAAAGGTATGTAAGCGTATGGATGTCTACCGAGGCAGTTTTCAGGTGAGAAACGCTCCGGATCGAAACGCTCGGGGTCGGGGAAATATTGCGGGTTCCGGTGAGTTGTGTATGTTACCACCATGGAGTAGCAACCGGCTGGCAGGACGTAGCCGTTCCCCAGGTCAGTTTCCTTCTCGACTTTGCGGAAAAGATATGGAATCGGTGGAAAGAGACGCAATGCTTCTTTGATTACCTGCAAAGAAACGTTCTCGTGTAAGATTTGTCGTGTATTTTGGATAATAAAGTACGTTCATCGATAAAAGTTAATAATGCAACTGCCACTTCCTGCTTCCCAACTGGAGTTGCATGGCTCACCGAAAGGTGATACTAGGCATCTCAGGACCAGCTATGTCTGAGGAAAGACCAGAGTGGGAATAATTTTTCCGTACATTAACCTGATGACGGAGACAAACCCAGTCTTCGAAACTCTGTTGGACAATTTCCGAAAGCAACAGTCGACTTGATCGCAACACATCGTTGTCAGAACCCTTTAGATTCATCCAGTGTAAAGGTTTAATTACCTGCTCAAGATACGGCATGTGAGGAAGATCTTCGGAAGTAACAGGTCTGTGGATGTCGTCGCCAAAGACAATCTTCTGCTCCTCTACGACCCGTTCCTGGATGTCCTGGTGCACTCCCAGGAGAGAGAGCACGTAGCAACAAGTAGTTGCTGTAGTCTCGGATCCAGCCGACACGATCGTCACCACTTCGTCGTGGATCTCATCAGGAGTCAGCTGCTCATCCTCTATCAAAAGATCCAACAGAGACAATTTCTTCCTTTTCACAGACTGGAGATCCTCAACTTGTGTCTTCTGACGCCCACTTGCATGAAACTTCGCTAACTTCTCTGAAACCACTTGTTGTGCATTTCCGTGCAGATATTCTAAAGTAGCTGCTTGTTCCTTACCTAACCGAGTCAAATTAAAAATCCAGTCAATGGACAGCCACGGGCGCATGAATCTCTCAGATAATAACTGAAGGGATCTTAAAACATTTCGAACATATTTCCCGTCGTCATCTAATTGTGCATTTACAGTAGTTCCCATAGCTGTTTCGCAAATAACATCCAGAGTACAAAGACTAATAAGTGGGTAAATGTTAAACGCAGTTTCATTGCAATTATTACGCATTTTACTCACTAAAATGGCACTATTTTTAGTAAAATTTTCAACAAATTGATCTAAAACATTGTTGTGGAAAGTCGATGATATTATTTTGCGATGAATTCTCCATGTATCACCATCTGACATTAATAAACCATTTCTAAAGAAAGGTTTACCAACTTTGGTGACATATCCTGTACGTCTTATGAAATTCTTGTTGCCCAGTATCTTTTCCAAAGCAACAGGGTTAGACAAGAGTACGAACAGATCCTGTCCGATCCACAGCTTAAATATGGAGCCATGTTTGTCTACCATCTGTATGATCCTCTGGAAGAATTGGATCAAGTCGCAGCCCGCGAACGTCAGTAGGTTACCAACCAATGGGATTGGTCTCGGTCCTGGAAGTTTTGCAGCCAGTTCCCACAGGCGTCGTTTGGTCCAGCAGAACACCAGAAAAGATACAATAGCGATTGTCATCAGGAAAACTGACAAGATTTTCCGCAAAGTCTCGCCCGTACCCCGCTCCTGGGAAGCAGATGTAAAAGACTGCATATCCATCACCCCACCTACAGAATGGCACAAGATTAAAGGTCGTGAAAGCAAAAAGTCGATCTTTGTAACATCAAGAATAATATAAGTGTAAATACAGTTAACTTAGTGGTGTAGTGGTTGGCATTTATACTCCGTATTCCTGATCTAGTGTTCAAATCTGCGTCCGTCAAACATCTAAACTAATTGAGGTATTTCAGATTTACTTTGACTATACGAGAAAGCTAGGATAAATAAGCCTATGAAACAGAATATATCTTGTGGTAAGATAATTACAGTGTTAATAAATGCCCACCACTGAACCCTATCATGTGACAGATAGATCCATTCCTCAACATCACACTCAGTTTCTTAAAAGTAAAATTTAATATTATCTTCCCTTCTACGCCTAGAACTTGCAAATTGTTTTATTTCTATACTACCTTCTCAACTGTAGACTTAAATGTGAATGGTTGATTGGAAGTTCGTGGGATGAAACTGCCATGGTTTACTCTGATATACTATCTTAAAACACTGTCACCAGATATCATTAAAGTTATAAAAAAGGATAAATGAGAAGGTCAGGACATGTAGCTTTCTATGAGGATGGAAGTGAATTAAACTAGCTAGGCTCTTGTCCATCGACGAGCTTTGATATTGGTGGTGTTAAACCTTTGATTCCGCTATCAGAGGACAAGTTTATAGGACGTCTGAAGAAAACATTTGAAAAATTAGCCCCAAACTAAGGACTTAGAATTCAGACACTTCATTATAAATAGAGGCAGGGTAGCTCAGTACAGTTTATGGCTACTGACTAAATTATTTGAGTTCGTTTCCCGGCAGAGGTAGATATTTCTTTACCGTCGCTTTTAGACCGGCTCCCGGTTCCTCCCAGCCTCCGGGCCATTAGTCGTAAATCATCCGAAGCGTGAAACTGATCCGTTATTTGTACAGGTGTAAATGTTAAGAATGCGTACGGCTGTACTTAAAGTTATCCATAAGTCTGTGTAGCGTGATGTCTAAGCACAAGGAGCAATGATTATTTTCATATTACTAAATTTGTACGACCCGGCAATGCAAGAGCTCGGATCGCCTGGGTGGGAGGCAAGGAGGCATACACGTAACACAGCACAAACACTGGCTTTAATGTCTGTGTACCTGTGATGGCATCACGTAACATACCGGTTTAGGCAGATATCCTGATGAAACTTTACGACGGGTCATTCGCTTCAAAGTGATGTTAATTGCCTCTCAGGAGTGAGGACTCGATTACACAAGCGTTTGAATGCATTTGGGAACAGTGTTCTGAACTAAGACAGAGAAAGTTAGAAGGTTGGAGAAGTTTACATACTGTGGAGTTTCGTAATTTATAATCTTAAGCAAATATGTATTTGGCTGATTACATCAACAAGACTGAGACGAGTGTGACATTTGTTATGAATAGGAGAAATGCACGAAAAATATTTGTTAGAAAGCCAGATGTGAAGTGTACACTTGGAAGACCAGGAAGTAGTTTGAAGAATATTAAAATTTTGCTCGGAGGGATTAAGAAAATCCACGAACAACTTCAGTTAGGTTAGCTGATCTCCCTGTTGAGATTCGAACCAGTTACTTGTGAACAGAAGTCAGAAGCTTAGCCACTTGAGACAGCCGACTCCGTAAATAATCGTGCTTGACCGTGCCAGTTAAAAGAGCTCTAACGGTACAGACGTTTATCTAATCGCATTAAACAAATTTAGAACGAATCAAATGATTTATATTACATTTGATGTTGGAGAATTTTGTGAAATATTTTGTGTCCATTTCAGCTGTCGTTTAGATCGGACATTTTTAACGACCACTTTACACAAGCATATAGATTTTTTTTACTTATTCTACATGAATACAAGTGTTTGAATTATTTTAGCAAAATATCACAGTTTTGAAAGCAGATTTGTTTTATTATATTAATTCTGCTGTATTGCTATATGCCACAGGCCCATATGGTTAATGTAATTTAATGCATTAGAGAAAAAGGAAGACGTATTATTGATTGTTCATTTGTTCTGTACATAATTTTGTTTTATCGCCAATCTGAATAATTATTAACCAGCGGTGAGCAGTTACTTATGAATTTAATGTTGGTTTGCTACAGAGATGCTATGCAATGTCAAATTTCTCAACATTAGGAGAGGGAAAAAAAACTCATGGAGACTTTACAGTATATGACTCCCGAATCTGTGTGTAACCTTTGTGTGTCACTGACACACTTAAACAATATTTCTCCACATTTTTCCGGTGCTTTCATATTTTATTTATTAGTAAGAGCGTTTCCCCGTTCGAGCCTTCGTGCTGCCATTCTTGAGTCGTAATTGGACTAGGACGTTGAGTGGAAAGTTTACCGCCACACACATAATTGCCGACTCCTGGCTAGACGTCTGCGTATAAAGAAACCAAGAATGTGCAGACTACTCGTCAAAGTGAAAAGAACATTACAGGTAACCATGTCACTGAAGGTGAAAGTCTGTGATTCTGTTATGCACTCGAAAGTTAAAGAGACGTTTTAACAACACATGTTACTGAATTTTTTTTACACGCGTGTGAATAGAAAGAGGTCAAACAAGGACGTACCAACATCCGGACAATTTTTTTTTTAAAATTCACGAATAACTCCATACAGGAGCTGATAGTCACCCAACCAGCCAAGACACTCGCCTTCTTTTATGGTTCCCGAGGGTTCAGCACCGTATTTACAAGAGCCACTCGCTGCTCCTTAGCCAAAGTTAAATTAATCCAATCTATACATTTATTAGATTTCCTTTGAGATTCTTTTTAATATTATACTTCAATCAACTTTTGTATCTTGTAAGTAGTTTCTGTCCTTGATGTTTGTCAACCAGAACATCGTATGCATTTCATAACTCTCCCATGCGTGCTACATCATCCTTGATTTGATCTCACTATTAATATTTGGTAAACGGTAGTCTTTGTACAGTACCGCCCTCCTGTTACATCCATCCTCTTAAGTACAAATATTCTCGAGAACAAATTTCACGTTCATAAAAAATAAAAGTTAAAATTATACTTCTGTATGTTTTAATAATTTACTCGTAAAATTCATTTCAAAAATTTAATGACCTTTTCAACAGATAACATTACGCGCAGACTCTGATGTGTGTCAGGTTTGGAATTAATTCTGTAACAGAGAATGTTTCTGGATATGCAATACAACTTCTGTGTCGTGGAAGATGGGCTTCTCGCAAGATTTCTCACCACATTAACTAACTAACTAACTCCCTGTTAGCAGAATCCGCAGGTCGAACACCGACAACACCAAAGCCCGCCACCGGCCACGATCCGGAGCCAACGCCATCCATTTACAATCCTCACAGCCCACTTTCCTAAGATCCATCTTGATATAATCTTCCCATATCCTTCTGGTCTGCCCAGTGGTCGTTTTCCAGAAGGATTTCCCCGCAACATTCTGTATCTACCCCTTTCTACACTCCATGCGTGCTACATGACCAGCCCATCGGATCCTCCTATATTTCACTGTCCTCACTATGCTAGGTGACCCGTACAATTTACGCATCTCCTCGTTATGCAATATTCTAAATTTCCCACTTATTTCATTCCTCCTAAGTCCAAATATCTTCCTGAGCACCTTGTTTTCAAATTACCAACTTCATCAACACTACAAAATTCATATAAATGTGAACATACGGGATCGAACCGGTGAACCTAGAAGGAGGGGCAGAAACAACCTTCGCGTTTTAAGCCGTGGATTCATTGTGACTAAAACAACGACAGTGTTTATAAGATAGTAATAATAGCAGTGCTGATGGCTCAGTTAGTATAAAGACCGACTAAGGTAGCAGGAGTTGACATCTTTCTGTCTGTACCTTCTGTGTCAGACTTGCTCCAGGGTGTACCTAGCATCTTGCAGGTCTATTTTCCCGGCGTTAAAGCGGCCGGACAATTAAGGTGACCATTTACCACCATCTAGTGCCCAGATGGAGTTTTCCTCTACTCCCAATGCAAATAACGATTCATATGGGACCGAATCTTGGTCTGGTTCTAGATATGTATATACATTGGTCTGTATGTCCGTGTTTATTTTATTCTTGTGTTGTCCTGTGTACGTGCAGGCCTGTGAGG
>NW_019059777.1:424704-435656 GCF_000696155.1 Zootermopsis nevadensis | reverse complement strand
TAATATTTTAATATTTAATAATAATATTTTATTGTGATTAGACTGATAAAATTGAACAAAACTACATGCCTTTAATCCGAGACCAATAAAATGGCCACTCAGTTACGTATATAAATTATGTGTATAATATATACAAAGCATATAAATATATTATAATGAACCTAATCTATATTCAATAGGCTACAATTATGAACCACTTACCTCTGAAGAGGGAAACCAAAAAATCTATTTCCTTTTAATTACTGGAGAATGTCACAAGTAACACTTCACTAACTTACACCCATAACACAGAGTTTAAGAAATTAATTAAACGTAAAATAGGCCGTGGAAGCTGTCAATTAATCGTAGGATAACAAAGCGACTGTCTTGAAGACCGAGTCTAACAGAAACACGTGTTGTGAAACTCTCTCTTGAGCAGCGAGCGAGGAACTGGCCTGTAGGAACTACGAAGTCTGAACGACCTACATTCGTAACACTGTGAAGCATCTAACAGGCACACCTAGTTTAAGGACTCAAGTCTTCTCACACGATTGTCTCTCGCTTCATAAGGACACAAACGTCTTCAGCAATGCCGCAGACTGTTTTACCGGCCATCTAGTATAAAATTTCTCACAGCAGAAACGCAGTGTGGGCCTGTAGGTAGACACCGATGTTTCGGAGACACATATTGCTCTTATCATCAGGACAATTTGTTTTTCCGAAACGTTGGTATTTACCCTTAAGGCGACAAGGCGTTCCCACCCGGAAGACCAACATCGTCGTTCTAAAAACTGATTTAATTGTAGAGGATCCTCCGTGAGATACCGACAGTAACTCAGACGGTCAAGAAGACGCCTGTTTTTATGGAACCTGACGGTTTATTACTGTAATCACAAAATTCCGCTACTGGTTCCTATGTTGAGCCAGTTTAATCCAGTGACGCCCTCTTTAAATACTGTTCTATTTCAGTGTCCTTCCATCCACGTCAATTTCTCCAAAGCGGTTTCTTTCCCAGTGAGATTTTCCGACTGAAATTGTATATGCATTTCTCGTATCTACCATGCGTGCTACATACCCCGTCAATATCATTTTCCTTTGTTTTATTATCCCAGTTATTTTCAGTGAAGACAAGGCCTTCAAACTATGAAGCTCCTCAGTATGTATTTTTCACCATCCTTCTGTTAATTCATCTCTCTTGGGTCCTAATATTGTCCCGAATACGCTGTTTTCAAACAGCTGTAATCTATATTCTTTCGTTAAACTGTGAGACCATGTTTCACACCCGTAGAATGTAGTTTTCTTACGTGAACTGCATGCATTTTCTCTGTCACTAGTCACATTCCTGCCATGTGGTAGAAACGCTTTAGCGGTCTGCAGGCAATGTTGTGGTGAAAGCAGGAAACTCATTGAAGCCTCTCATATTCAAAACGACATTATTCAGGTTGTGTGAATTTATTGTTATCATCTTGCAGTTCTGTCTGACGACAGGTCCATATGAACAGGATCCTTCCATCCTTTTCTCGGACTGGGACCTGTTCATATGTTTTATAGGCAGATGATCCAGAAGTGGTTTGCCATTGCCTTCTTCTGTGTGTGAATGGAGTAATTGTTGGGATGCCACGGAGAAACCGGGGAAGCCCCCGGAGGAAAACTCCGCGTTGCCTAGATCACTGCCTTGCCCAACACAAGTTATAAATTCGGGCACCGCCGGGAATCGAACCCTAGACCCCAGGATTACAAAGCCAGCGTTCTAACCGCTAGACCACCGTGGCTTTAATCCTTTTTATTCTCAGCTTAATTAATGAATACGATTTTAATAGGGACATTCAATAAATTAGAATGAGAGGGACGGGGCATTCTGCCGTGTGTGGGGAGAGGGGAAATGAATTTGTACAAAATTGTAGGTAAACCTGAAGGGGCGATAATATTAAAACGAATCTTGAGAAGTCGGGTGTGATATGAAAGAACGACGTAGAAAGCGAGAAGGAATTTCAACTGGTCCTGTAACCACTATTGAAACTCACTAGGCGAGGTCAGGGTGTGTACGGAAGACTCAGTACTCGGCGCGAAAAACTCGTTTGACTAACGTGACGTAATGTGATATAGACCAGTCGTATTCAACCTGGGGTACGCGTACCCCCGGGGGTACGCGAAATTTAAAGAAAATATGTTATTTTATGATAAACACTGAATAATCAAGGGCAGATTTAGGGTTAGCCACAGGAGAACCGGACGTAAGGACATTCGATTTAGGAGCGCCATTTTTTCTCTCTCTCTCCGTTATGTAATTCTTATCTGGGCGGCAGGTCTGAACCACATTAATTAATAATTGATAAAATATTTAAACATATTATTTTTCTTTGCTAAAATATCTTTGTTCCTTTATTAATTTTTATGTGATACGCAATAATATATTTGTTATTTAATAGCTTGGTTTTCCTTTTTCTCATTTAAAACTTATTATTTAATACATTATTTTGGATGTAATTTATTTAATTTATTGTGGATGTAGATTATATACTATGTATAACATGAATTACACAACAACAACTTTGGGGGTACAAAGTTGAAGAGAAATTATATCTGGGGGTAAGCAAACAAAGAAGGTTGAATACCACTGGTCTAGACCGAAGAGACGCGACGGCCAACATCGGAAGACAGTTCTCAGTCCTGTTGCGTCTATGTTCTGTGTCTTCTTTGGTGTAGATCCTGCCTAGTATCACACGATTTTCCAGTGCGGATGAAGTCACAGCCTCTGGTTACTGCAGAAACGGGACGTGAGCTTTCAGTTAGTTTTGTTGTCTTTCAACGCATATATAAGAGACGTATTTTCGTAAATTTTTGTGCATCAATTTCAGAAGCTTTGACATGTCTGCTTCTGTCACTATAATAATATTTTTAAGGGTTTAAGTGGTTATATATGTCTGCTATACGTATCAGTCAGTAGCTGTGTGTGCCTAGCAGCAAAATATGTAGCTTGAAATAAATAAATGAACCACATGACCATGCTCGTAGGTTGGGATATAAACACTATGGAATTGTCCGTGAATTGTGTTTCGACTTTCGGATATTTGGCCTGTATATAAGTTTTTCAAACGTGTTTTGTTTGACGTTCTATACAAACATCACAATATGCTCCCTATCTCTCTCTCTCTCTCTCTCTCTCTCTCTCTCTCACCATACCCTGATTAGTCGTTTTTCAGATTTTTGTTCTGTACGCATTATACTTTTTGTGTACGTGTTTCTCTTTCTGTGGGTTCAGTCATTGAGCATGTTTACAAACATAATATGATGATTGAATTTTCCCCATCTCTCAAAAAAGTTCACACATGTCATAATGTTTAAGTTCTAAAGTGTATTAAAGGGCCCAGATATTTATTACTGTGTTCAAAACAGTCTGCCACCAGACGCTATCCATGAGCCAGATATTCACATCATAATTTTAAGATCGATTTTAATATTATTCTCCAATCTACGCCTAGAATTTCCAATTTCCCTTTAGTGATTCAGAATAAAATGTTATGTGTACCGATCTCTCCAATGTGTGCATTTATGATCGTCTTACCGAGTTGGTTACATTCATAATAAACAGTGAAGGGTACAGATTAATTCCATGGATCAGAGCTCAGTTGATCAGTAATTTGGCCATTGTAATTGCAGATGAGTAACGTGTACTTTTTTATGTTTGCCCTCCAAGTTTCAGTTTCTTAGGCTAAAGTGTGTCATGGTAGACGTCACCAAATTGCATACTTGAAGTCCACGGAAAGACTTCACCCGCAACCCATCCACGGGCGCGCGTTTCCTTTCCTGTTCGTCTTGTGACGTCGTACGCTTTTGTGTGAATCTTAAGCAACATTTAACTTGGTCAATTGTAGATGAGGTAGACGTTTGACTTTGCACTGTGATCTGCTATTTGCGAATTGAATTGACTTTAATCCTATTTCCCAGCTTAGTTTATTATGTCTAACTTTAGTGATATTCCGTTCTTGCGTTGTAACCGAGTTTCTGTTTGTGTATGTTTCGAGTACAGTAATTTGATGGCCAATATAACATCCTCCTCATGGAGGTCTACCCACCGTTATGAATACGTGTCAAATCGATCATGAAATGTAGTTCGCAACAACAAATACCAGTACGAAGAACCGGACGAGGTTCTAACCTGTGCATAAAAAGTTGGTTTTCTTATAATCCGTTTAAAGTGGAGAATCAAATGGGATTTTTACGCCTCTCTTGTTTCTAGGAGCTGCTCCTCCCTTTTGTTGTCTCATTCTTTCTTTACTGCCTGTTTCCTTTCTTTCCTCAACTACTTCTTTCTTCGTGTTTATTCCTCCGCGGCTTTCAGTCTTCTTCCAATTTTATTTTTAATTATTCAATTCTTTCTATATTTCTCATTTCATTCGGTTATCTCTGTTTCTCTTCATTCTCTTGAGTACTTTTGCTGCAGAGTCCTCAAAATATACGGACATGCAGAAACACAATTGGCCGTGTGTGGGTTTCGAACATACACTGCCAAGTTGTTCTGCTTAATATTTATATATATATATATATATATATATATATAAAATACTCTCTAAAAATGGAGTAAAAACTGTGTTTTGGTGACCAATTTAAAGAACGAAGAACCGGAAACATTAATATTTATGAAGTCTGAAGAAAATACTAGAACAGGTCAATATCTTGCTTCTGTTGATGTTACCTGAACAAAATAAGATAAAATGTATTAAATGCTATACATGTAATTTATTTCTGTTTGTTTTACCTAAGATATAATAGGAGTTACAACATTTTAAATTGATCCATATTGTTCACCCTTGTGTTCAGTGAACAGAGAAACAGACACACCGTTGACGGTAGAAGCAACTCGGATAAAATGTAAAGTAGGAGTTTTCATATCCCGAAGGCTATTTCGTTTCTGTAGTTTCATATAACTTAGTAAATTTTAGTAACCTGCTGTTAGGAATTTGATATTCGCTGTTATGCAAACAAAATAAGTTCTTGGAAGTACTTGTTGACTCCTCGAATTTTGTTTGAATCATTACGTAAAAGCTAGCTGAATTTACCCATCGCTACATCGTTACTACCCAGAGATAGCGAACACAATGTCTGATACAGTTATTTTTCTAGGCAGCGCAACCGTAAAGCTCATTATGGATCTGACCGGCTTGACGAGAGAAGTGTCCGACTATCGTGCTTTAGTCCGCGCCCACGTTAGTGTTCATTGTATGGCTGTATTGTTCAGTATAACAAATTCTCCTCAGCTATAAAGAACAGATTTAATTTTGTACAGTACGAAGAAAGGACAAGGACCCAAAGCAGTGGCTACTGATGGTCTTGGAAGCATCTGATACGTCGTTGTGGGTGTACCATTGAGATTTAATACTGCGTTATTTTAACGCGTCAAAATAACCATAAACGCCGCTGCCAGACATTACGTTTTTATACGCGTTTTAAACAAAATATATAAAATTAACGTATAATGCCTAAACACCTAAACTAACAAACTTTATGTGCGGAAGTTTTCTTAAGAAGTATGATCTTGAGCTCTCACCTCGACTATGTAATCTTCTCGGGCTATCAGCCGAGTTAAGTGGTTGAAACATGAAAAGACCAACGTTTCTTAAGAAGCTTGTAGTCGCCCAGCACGTCCATGTTGACACTAGTTAAATCAGGAGGCTTAATAGATGGGTCCAACTTTCCGAAAGTCAGTAATTTTATTAACTTAATAGTAATACTTGGGCGGTGAATAAAGTCTAAAAGAACAATTTAACGCAATTGTCATGAAATGTCTCGCTCGCTTTATGTATCTTGAGCGTCCATTATAATGTTCTGAAAAGGTACAGTACACACGCCCTAGATATAAATGCATCAGGACTCACCAAGTTGTGCCGGAAGTTTGAACTACTTTCGTAGTTAAATATAAAATTTTAACCATTAATTTTATATTCTTATTCCTTCAGACAATATCGCGAATATTTTAAAGTAGTACAGAGCTGTGCAATGATTTTGAACTTATATTAGGACCTGGTGATGGCCGTATTGGGCTGAAAGATGTAGTTAAATAAAATGAAACTAGTGAGCAGACAATATATGTAAAAGACTGAGAAGAATGAAGAATTCACAGGAACCATTCAATGTACCTTGTCTAGTCCATGTAAGACTTGAGGTTCTCACAGCGGTGAGAATGAAGATTTCTGTCTTCTGGGTTGTTGCGCTGTGTAGTCTGGTCGATGTTAACAAACGTTTCAGAGGTCATACTGCCTCCGCCATCAGGGCGATGACGGAGGCAGGATGACCTCTGAAACGTTTGGTTAACATCGACCAGACCACACAGCGCAACAACCCAGAAGACGGAAATCTTCAGTTTAGTCCAGTTCCACACATATTTATTAACCTTCCCACCTACAAATTGGTCTCCCAAATGCTTCCTGTAAAACACGCATACGGGAGCTAAATTTTTGTATACCCGATTTAACCCGTTCCGAATCACCAACTTACAGGATCGATGCTCCGAAGCCATTTTCATCAGCAAAAAATGGAGCTGAATAGGATGACACAAATAACCATGCTTTCACATTTACAAGAGGGTATGAATTCAGCCAGTGTCGTTTTACGTTAAATTAACCGAAATGTCAGATTGCGTTATTACTGTGGTATTGTAAGTGGGTAATTGGGTTTTTATTAGTGCATTTAATTTGGTTGGAAACTTGATAACTTGCGGGATTGATCCAAAGTTCTTTGTTGTCGTCATTACACGATGTGCTATAAACAGCAGTTTCGTACTTTGTCATTCGATTGTGGTACTCCGGTGCCTACTTTGTATTTTTGTGAGTGTTTGTTAATTTAACGTACTAGCTTACACATACGTCGAAATACCGGTATCGTACATACATAACATATATAATTATTTTGCAGAACTGATAATAAATTACACGATCGGTTACATTTTGTAAATAATAATTTAAAATCTGTTTTTCTTTTAAGGATAAATAGGCAGATAATTTAACGTGTTTGTCAGCTGAACGCCTGCAAGATTTAAAAATAACAATTTAATTCTCTTGAAAATCTTTTTTCTTCTATTCTGACATCTAAGAACTCAAGGGTTAAAATACATAGAAATATAATTCCATTTGTTTTGTGGTAGCTTGAAACTTGTCTTTAACATGAAGGGAAGAACATTGATTGAGGGTGTTTGAAATCAAGGTGCTGAGGAGAAAATTTATTAAAATATGTCTGTAACAGGAGTCTCATCGCCTTGTTTTACAAGAGACCACCATTATGTCTTATCCTGAGCCATTTGTATTCAATTCACACGTTCACACAACCTACCGAAGTAGAATTGACACTTTTAGTCATTGGATGCAAATCTAAACTCGTACATTTTAATTTCCAAAAACCGTAATACCGAAATGGATGCTCGAATTTGTATTACACGTCTGTTAGCACGCCTATGACAACTCGAGAAGGGTTGAACTGATTTTCGTGAAATTTGGTACGGACATTATACCATACCTCTCAATCCTCTGCAATCGGTGATACCAGCTTGATGGATGCTCGAATTTATGAGGTGGGTTGATGCTGTTGCGCAATGGCGCCATTACCCATGATTCTCCGCGGTGTCATCGTCGGCCGTGATGTCCGTCTGTGCGCATATAACAACTCGAGAACGTCTGAACGAATTTACAGAAAGCTGACAATAGGGAGTTATATAAATGGGGCATTTGTAATGATCACATTCCATGTATTGTTGTAAGCTGTTTCTGTTGTTTCAGCCGAATGTCGCAAAGCTTAGAATGAAAACCAAACGTAATGAAATTATAATCTTCTTTTCTTTTTCCGTGGCTGCCAGGCTATGAGGATTGATCTTAAATTGTAAAATCTGACGAAAGTCAAATCCTGGAAACGCGCCTGAACTGTTGCGTTGTGCATAAATTTGCTAACTTGTTATTATTTTATTGACTTTACCACTATCGAAACAAAAAGTGTGTTGAAAACTCGTCCGTTTTAAACATCTCTACCTCTACAGCTTAGGTTGTACGCCTCACTAAACCAGAACTTTATTACATTTCTTAAAATTAGCGTCAATTGACTCTGTTTCTATAAACCTTACAGTACATAAATAAAGAACAAATATTTATTCAAATTTGTTTTTTTTAGGTTGTTTAACGATGATTCTATCCATCATCAGTGCTTTTAAAACAAACGTCATTGCACTTCTATTCTTGATTCTGTTTGTGTACGCAAACTTGTAAGGTTAATTGGAGACTATCCTGGCTTCCAGTTGGATGTGTGTCTACTACTAATGTAACCTACAGGGACCTTACATTTATTTTCCCCATACTCTTCAGTTTTGATATCGTGCATTTGGACCATGATTTCTGTGTTACACCTTGAAATTGTAATTTTAATTCTACTGTATGCATATTATTTACTTTCAAAATACCTTGTTTCTGTAGTGCTTCAGTGTATTGGCCTTATTTGCTGTTGTAAAGCACTTGAATAAATTATATTAGTGTAATGACGTAGATGCGAGGATAATGTCAGGTAGGATCTATGGGAGATAGGAGTTGAATGAGACTGGATTTTGTTGGTCCAGGAGAGAGTCTGGTGGAGGGCTTTTGTTCATTCGGTGATGAACCTTCGGGTTCGGTAAGCTATCTAGTTAGTTAGTAATGAATTATTTATTAACGTCATGGAGCAGATTACTTGAGAAGCTAATAGTTGCGTTTACAAGCGTCTGCAACTTTTTACTTATTTCTGTGATCCATTGTGAGGTCTTTCCTGCATTATACGCCTGGATCTCACACACGGTCTCTTTCTTTGAAGTATGTGACCAAAATTTTGTGTGCATTTTCTCCTCACTAAAATGCATAATTTTGCCCATTCTCTTGATGCTTTTTTCTTACTTTCCGATATTTTACTCCGCACACGGTTAAAATTATTATTGTGTGTTTCTCACGTTCGAAGAACACGTCACGGATCTGACCATGCCCGGTTGTCTTTTTTTTTCGCGGGAGTGATCACAGTTCCTACGGGATATGTAACCTGCATGACCGGCTCTCAGTATTTCTACGAGGACAGTCAACGTGCATGCCTGGGGTCAGTATTCTTTTGGGAATCTTCAGCGTACATGACCGGGGGCTATTGTTCCTGAGGGTTACTCAACCTTCATGGGCGGGGAGAGGGTAATATTTTCTACGGGTACTCAGCCTACATGATCGGGGGTCAATTATTCTTACAGGGTATTCAACTTGCATGATATGGGATGACATCAGTGCAAGAACGATCTACATTATGTGGAATGATGAATATTTTTGGTTTATCATTATACTCTAACGAGTACACTTTCCAGTCTTGTTTTTGTTAATGCTGCTACTGCTATGGATGTCAAGATTGGCATGAATGTGACTTATTTCACTTTCTGTTACAGAGAATTAGAAAACGAATCAAAAGCTACATCAGTATGGTCTCTGACCTGTTTGGGCTTCGAACCAGAGGTGGTAAGTACTGGACCATAATATTGGGGTAACAGGTGTTTGAAACATCGCAATTTGTTTCCTGTTACATGGGTCTTACGCGTTTATTTATCACTTGTCTTGTATCAGTTTCAACACTTGTAGACACGCATTGATAACTACATTGGATTTGTCAGAATTTATGAAATAGTTGATTAACTATTGAAGATAATGAAGAGGATAATAAAGTTGATTTGTATTATTCATGGGGAACGTACTTATCCATATGTGTTACTAATATTAAGTAGTGTCTGTTTGAGTCAGTTATGGATGCCGATATTATAGACGATAAGTGAAGATTGATTATCGTAAAACTGCCCGGGGTTCGTTGCATTTAACCCTTTGAAGCACGAAGTTAATCAAATATTATAAATTTAGTTTTTACCTCAAAGAAAACCACACGTCTGTGTTAGAAAGATTAATTGATAAACGAGGCTTAGGCAAATAATCGCTATCCAGTCTTAAAATCGTAGGAAATCTATAAATAAACTGTGGGCGAAATGAGGAGTTATTAAAAGTGACAATAGGTAGCACATATAAGTATCACGGTGCTTCAAAGTGTTAATAGATTACTATCTTACTAATTTTTAATTCTCCGTCTTTGTAATGCCAATATGGCGGCACTCTTGATGCTCAAATATTCCTAGTACTGCTGTAATTTAATATAGAATCTTAAAATATTGTACGTCTTACATTTTTTGAAATGATCGAATTTATTCAGGTTTTTTTCTTTAAAGAAGATTAAATGCAACATATGAAAACAAGAAATATAGTGGTGTCTTATTACACAGAACTTTACGTTTTATATTTTATATTTATTTATATTTTATATGTGATGTTTGATAAGGACTGAAGTCAATATAGAATATGTTTGAGTTAAGTGCTTCTTACCGAGGCCCAACGATATGGTATTTGAACTTTTGATTGAGAAAACTTCCCTGAAACGATATTTACTTCCGAGAAACCATATAATTGTTATAAACTGGAGTTTTTAAATGACCATTAAGAACACTTGTTATTTATACTGAGCATCGACTGAAACACGTAAATATAATCTTAACTATACGCAGTGATCTGGTTGCTAAAGCATGTTGTATACATAATTAGAGGTTAAGAAAAAAATATTTTTTCTGGTTATTTATAGTTAAATAACAACAGATACTCGTTAAACCGGTGAGATTCGCGCTTTGTCAATTGTGGTTATTGCCCGTTCCTTTTCTGGTGTTCGTGAGTTGGACGAACTAGCCTTGGGCCATGTCCAATGGCGGCCTCTCTTATTAGCAAAGTTGAACCTTCGGGTATCAGCGGTTAAGTGCTAGATAAATGCTCCTCTGTGTTTAACCGCACAACGCCATGAAGATGTTGGAGGAGGTGGAGGGATGTCTTAGTTATCTTCACGCCCTAACGTGAGCGGGGAACAATTTATGAGCCCGTACATGCATGTCTATCGCGTTTTCCCTA
>NW_019059777.1:412247-424312 GCF_000696155.1 Zootermopsis nevadensis | reverse complement strand
AAAGATGCTATCCGCGGAACAAGATTTGAAGATGACGAGAGCGTGATTCAAGCAGTGAGGACATGGCTACGTGCACAGGACAAGAGCTGGTACCGGCAAGGCATGCACGCACTTGTTCCACGATGGCGTAAAGCCGTACAAGTTGATGGGGACTATGTAGAAAAATAGTATGTGTAAGGGAAACATTGATTTATATTATCACTAAATTTCAGCCATCTTGAATAAATATATTCTGAGGAAAAAAATGTGGGGCATTACTTAATGAGCGACCCTCGTATATCTATCCGTTGCCTTGACAGTCAGAAACTCTGCATTCTGTATTATTCTGGTTGTAAAAAGAGATTATTTGAAACTAGGATTTGATGTTTTTACGGCGATGAGACTTCCGGGTAGCTGCGCCTTGTAGTCTGGTAGAATTTTACCAGCGTTTCAGAGGTCCTTGCTGCCTCCATCATCAGGGCGATGAGTATCTACGGATTATTTTATTAAACAACGTTCACTATAACATATTTGTAATAGATAATTGTTGTGTTTTGTTTACGGTACCGGCTGAATTCTTAAATATTATTTAGACGAGCTTCGACTTCGAAGGGTTTATTATCATTAGTGAAAAAGTTATTCATTAGCCCCAGAGCCATGTGAAACGTAGAACCACACTCTCGAACTGACGTGGAGAGACATGGATGTTAAATTAGTTATATTATTTTTATTCGAATTTTGATATTGCCTTAATCTATTTCCTTGCTATCTCTGAATGGTTATCTCCCCACCATTCAATGATATAACCAATAACTTGGGTTGCTGGAAAATCTTAAATAAACGAAGAAATAATGAAAACATAACGATAGTGTACTGAAACAAAATGTAAACGAATGTTTCTTTCCATGTCACAGATGTAAATATTGGTTTTACATTTCATAAACACGGCAGCGCAATTATTGCTGTTAAATGCAGCCTTCAACACTGATACTTCAGATATGACATCGGGTTTGAATAATTTCTAAGAATTTGCAATTCAAATACAAGAGCGAAACAGCTTTTTTTAAACCCCCACCACGAGTTGCCATGATACGAGAACCAGTGTTGGACTGACTCAGCACCACCTGACTGATACTCTACCTATCTATCGCGCGAGATGTTTCCACTTAGACATGTCATGAATTGTCGATAATGTATTTAAGTCAATTATATTATTATCAACAAACATTTCATTCTTGCCGCGACATTTCTACTGTGCGTTTATTCCAGATGGGAAGGCCAAGGCCCTACAGAATGGCTGAATTAAGTAAACAAAAAAGCCATAAATATGTTGTAATGATATTTATGTATGTAATATACCAATTCCTTACACACCCAACTTTAAAATGTTTAGGCCTGTTAACACGAATGTTTGTAATTATTTCCTCTGTTTCTAAGTCTTCCTAGTTACTACTTTCTAAAAGGTTTTCCGTGTTTTGTTTCTGTACAGTGTCTGCACGTAGGCTGAGTATCAAAAGACGATATACTATTGACTATCATGTAGGAACTCTGCTCAAACGAGGTCCGGCCAGCCATTCCGCCGCTGGATTTGTCTTTGTTATCTGGGCGGGTCGTATAATTTAATAGATGATATCCTTGATTGCCGAGGGGGGAGGAAAGAGTCCTCTGTATCTGGTTTTATGGTATGCAAATATTGCCCATTACTGCGAATCTCTACGCGATACTCACGACCTCTGTGAATCCACAAATGAAATAATGTTCTTCGCATTCAATAAACGTACACCTGGAATATTCCTCGCTCAAAGAAAAATGAGAAGATGAAGCTAAATTAAGTTAAAATCATCTTAAAAATAGGTTCTTTGTAATATTGCGTACCCAATCGGGGCTGATGTTGATTTATTGGAGACCTAAATTAAAATGTTACAGGCGCAATTCTCTTTTTGAAAAGCTAATCGTACTACACATAATGTTAGGTGAGTTTTTCATATATTTCGTCAAATATTCTCAATCTGAAACATGTTTCGGATCTCTTCTGTTGTGCCATCCAGTTGTAGCATTGCTCGATCGTAGCAGCGTTGTGTGTCAGTAAGAATTATCCGTGTAAGATGGAGGCAGAAAATGCTTCTGAAACGTCGGTAAACTTGCTCCAGACTGTTCGGCGCAGTATCCCAGAAGACAGTCATCTTCAAACTCGCCGCCGTGAGGACCTGAAATCAAACCATTAGCACAAACCCCGCCTCTGAGAAAATATTTTGTTTCGAGCTTGTATAAAGTAAGGTTTACTTTTGATCGAATCCAGCGAAAATTACATTAATCCGGCGACTTTTATTACTGGTCCATATCTATCCACTATTCTAAACCTTATATTACGTCCGAATCAAAACTTTTAAGATTTCCTATAATTCTCCCCGACGCCTTAAGACCGTGTCTTTTGTCATAAACATGTACCCGTATATTACATATTTAACTAAATACAGAGAAAAATTATCTGTTTTTCTAAGTTGTCGAGTTTTGTTATTGGTATTAACGGACTTTACGACTTTACTTAATGTCGTCTTTTTGCTGCTGATTAGCTTAGATAATAGATTTACCAACAATAAAAAAAAAACAAGCTGACTAATTTTTGACAGGGAATATCAACGAAAACATTTGTAAAATATGTGAGCTCCAAACTGCAGCAGACCCATTGGACATTCTAGCAAAATAACCTTTTGCTATTACTGAGAACTTCGTATTATTATTAGTACACTTGTATGTGGTTATAGAAGTTATTCGTGAATAATTTATTTCTATAATAGAACATCAAAAGAAATGAGATATATACAGAAATGAAAAGGTAAGGGATTCTGGGCTTTTATTTCTTTAAAAAGTTGCAATTCCAAGACTGAAGAAAGTCTTTAAAGAAACCTCACATGACTTTCAAGATAAGAGCAAGGACAGAATTCTAACGATGTCGTCTCTTTGCGTAAAATGGCTTCCTGTGTCTTGTTCCTTTTTCTAAAACATTTTTGTCGCTTTCCTGTTATTCCCTTCGTTTCTTTCAGTTTCTAGACTTTTGAAGATAGTCATCAATTTACATTGAAGAACGCTTTCATAAAAAAATACGCACAGCATAATTCGGGAGCGTTTGCCAGATTTTGTGACTTTGACCTTTGTGAATGGTATCTGGAGTCAGTGACCTTTTCGTCGCAGGTGTGTCAGCACCCGTGACGAAGTGATGACGTCATCAAGGAGGATTCCTCAGCGTGGTTGGCTCGGCTGACCGCCAATTTCGCATGTGGGTTTCCCCAGACAGCCACATCCGCACAGAAATGCACGTATTTTGCCCGTAACTTTTGTCCGATTTCAAATAAATCATGGAATATGTCGACAGATTTTAGTAAATATTCCAAGTATAAAATTTCATGAGAATTTATTCTGCAGTTTTCGAGTTATCACATGCCTACAGAAAGACAGAGGGACGGAAATTTAATGTAATTTAAGAAGCGTTTTGACCGTTTAAAAATTATAAATACAAAGCATCAATCATGTAAACTCCGTGGAAAAATGTTCTGCTGGTCAGTTTTGTATCTGATTGTCGGACCGTGTATTCTGAGTTTTTTTCGTGTATGTGAGGTTCAACCATTCTGTCTGTACCCTTTTATCTGCTTCGTCCTCTCCTTTGTACGCTAATAACATGTTTGTTTGTGAACCATTCTGTCTGTACCCTTTTATCTGTTTCGTCCTCTCCTTTGTAGGCTAATAACATGTTTGTTTGTCAATATTTCCATATATTACAGTGTATAACAGGCATTATTTCTTTGTTAAAGGTGTGTGTTGATATTCTAACAAGCCTGTTTTATATTTGCACAGTATGTGCTATTGTGCCATTAATTTTTTCTTACGTTTCGCCCCTTTTAAATTGCAACATATCAAGGCATATTTTAACACTGGTAGACGATAAGTTTCAAGATTGCGTGTCTGATGAACTACTTATCAAACAGTGGTGTACTCTGTCATTAACTTAATTTGAGTTTTATCAACATGTTTTACAATATGAATATTCGTCATAAAGTTTATTAAACATCTATTTTATGAACCTCTAAACCAAACAGCGTTTCATTGACTTATTTTCTTAGCCTTGGTTAGAAGATATGAATAAATATAACCATTACAATCATAATTTGATTGATTATTACGCTATTTAATGACGATTTTAGAGCTACAGAATTTGTCGTGTTAAATAGGATTTTATCAAAGAGTAGGTAAGAATTTGGCAGTTGTGATTTATTTTGAGGTATCACTCTTATTTTGTTTGGAGAGTCTAAGTAAAACCACGAACATACCGGAATAGATGGTAAAACTTTGTTTTGATGAACGTGTGAGTTTTATCCGAGAATAGAAACCACATAAATGATTGCAGTTCTGTGAATTTGCAACTAGGATTTAAAATGAGCAGTTACGTATGTGACAAGTTTGTGTTCTCGTAACGAAGACAAGGCGAGCCTATAACAGAATGTAAAAGGAAAATCCGTTTCTTCAGTCTAAAGACAACACACTTCTGCACTCGAACTCAGAAGAGAACTTTCCGACTGAAACTTCGTTTGCGCTGTATACATTTCCATAAGCCTTTCACAGTCATCACAGTATTTATTTCTGTGTAGCATAGTCTTAATTTGGGTTCTTGATTCTTCATTCAGTAACGAAACTTTTCAGCCTCTGGTTTTAGAGTGTGTCGATTGATAAGTGGAAAGTGTCATGTTCGATATTCAAAGCCGATATTTTTTAATGCGAATTCTCTATTTTCCTACAAATTATTGGATGCATCCAGGCTCAGATAAAAGAATTGAAAATATTTCATTTTCCACTAAGATGAAGAAAGAGAAAACAGATAGACGGAAGGAAAAGGAGAATGAAAGACAGGAATAAATGAATGACTGTATTTTATTCTTTTATTTTCTTTTAAACGGTACTGAAGAAATATTTCATTTCGATGAGGGACAAAGTAATATTTTCCTCTTACATTTTATCACACAGTTTAATGAAATGTAGGAGATACAAATGTATTTGAATGCACACGCTTCAAGTGTCGTTTGATGATGATTAGATTTAAAAATGTGTTTTATTTAACTGTGTGCGTAACCCACTACATTTACCCTTATATAAATACACCCTATAACATTTCCTGAATCGTTACAATTATTTTATAACTATATTCGCTTAACATTTGTCACATATTTGTTCGTTGTTTATTACCAAACTTTGTTATTAGATATACGAAACGCATATTAAGAGCCATTTTTTAGTGGGGTGCAATATGATGCCGTTTTATATCTCTGTTTGGGAAGAGACTGAATGTAATTGGTTACATATGTGCCTCTAGGGAAGGACCATTATACGAAGCATTGTAGAGTTATATTTTCGATTTTAATTGCACAAAACAAAATTTAAATGGTGCAATATTATTTAATAATAGCTTTTTTGTTGTTGTTTGCAGACATTTGTAGTTAATTGTCCATAAATTCAAAGAAAACAAAAACGTGTCAGAAATGATGATTGAATAATAAACCAATGTATAAATAACCACGTGGAAGATGTGTTTTATATGTGCATGTGAACCCTGTTCATGCTAAACTTTCTCTGAAACTGTTCTATCTTTGCAGAAATATTTTTATAGAAACCAGTAATTTATACATAATTGAACAGCAAAAAATTACGGGATAGATTTATTCTCACTGATATAAAAAAATAAACTAAGATAATTTGAGAAAAGGAAGGTAGGTTCTAATCGTTTGTAGCATGGAAGCAGTTCAGATTTTCTGTGGTTAATGCTACTATTTACATAATATTTCTGATATCGTTTATCGTAGTGAAGATTTAAAGAATGGTTTCAGTAAATCTTCTTTTAAGTGTTTGTTATTTAGCACGGCGCATTCGAAAATATTCTGTCGGCAGTATATAATCGTCGTTTAATTTATTTAGATAGTAAGGTTAGGTAGGGTTGGATTATGCGTTGCGATGTATTATCCTAGGATATTCATGCTTCCAGATGCAGTAGAGTCCCGATTATTCGACCTAAACGGGACCGAATAGCGGTCGGATAATCTAAAATGTCTGATAATACATAAGAGTAATGAAAAATAATATGAGGGTATATATCAACTCAGTTTATAACTAAACTTCTGATATTATTAAATTAAGAAGAAAATACAATATGGCGTCAAATGAAAAATTTCACAAACGAAAACAGTATTTGACACACTGTAAATTTGTAAACTAAAGTGTATTCATTCATGCTAAGTGGACTGTTGATAAAATGGAGCGTTCCGACACGACACGTCGGATAACAAAAGGTCGGTTAGTTTTAACTCTGCTGTACTTGTGACCTGTTTTCAGATTTCCACAAAGTTTTAAATAGTTAGAAGAATTAAAATTAGTCGTATGTTGAATACCTATAAACTTAACGATGCTAGGATAACTGAAATACATAGCTAATCCCTTAATACTTGCCTGACATGATGAAAGATTGTAGAGAAATCTCACGTACTAATCAAATTTTAGCAGTACAGATAAGACAAGAAGGTAAATCAGTACATTCTGAGATATTAATCCTATTTAGAATAAGGAGAAATCTCCATATTAACGGAAAGGATGTAAAAATTGAGATAAAATAGGTTGTGTAAATATGTGGGAATTTTATAGTTAGCATTTGTATGTAAAATTTTATTCAGCATTCTTTTGTCAGTTAACTCTATTACACAGATGAAATTCCTGGGAATATTCATTGAGGATTTCTATAACAAATAAACTACTGATGAAGTATTCCGTATTTGTCAGATACCGGTACTGGAAAAAAAGGAGTACAATGGGATTTTGATGTTATCCGCAAACCATGTTTGGCGCAGAATACAAATACGTTATATTAAATCCTGTTTTAATGTTATGTATTTTATGTCCATTCTTCCAGCGAGTAAATTTGCTATTGCTGTAACTCTATGCGAAGTTATAAATAGTATCATGTAGCGCTGTTGACTAGCAGTGGAATGAAAACAAACTGTTTAAATTTATATGTTTAGAAGGCAGTGGCGTTACATATGTGTCGCTTCAGGGGATGTTATTCGAAAGTACGTAGTTATTTAAAGACAAATTTCAAAAGTTATGTATTGTCTGATGAGATGGAAAGACTATCGTGAACAGTGATTTAATAATCTTGTGGAAGGAGGTTTATGGGCGCATTGCACTACAATATTAGCCCCTAAATTCGCCATAATAGACGAGGAGAAAGAAAACTAAGTTGGCAAAGCCGCGTGAGTTGCATTAAGTTGTTTGCTTTTTCTAAAATGTCGAGAGAATTGGGCGGTAGAGTGAAGTAGTACAAATTTATTCTAAAACCCGAATGGGAGAGACGACTTAGGCGTAGTTTTTTGGGTAATATTAATATAGATCTTAAAGAAGTATACTCTCTTGGGTGTGTAGTGGTTTTAGTTTGTTAAGGAATTTCGTGAATCCGGTAATGACGTTTTTGGTTCCGTGAAAGACGGGTGATCTTTTGAACAACTGAGCTTCTGTTCGCTACTCAAAAAGTAATTTACTACACGGAGTTGTAAATAATGTATAATGTTAAATTCTATGAATGCTTTGTTTTAACTCAGAGAATCTAACAGCGCCCTATCAGCTGCAGAGTTTATTTGACGTTAAGTAGGTTAGTAGTTTGCGTTAAACATAAGAAGCTTTCGTGGCATGTTTTAAAGGAAGTAGTACCTCTCTCGATTTACATTTCAAATTTGAACTTCGGGGTTTGTAGTATTTTAAGCGGAAGTGTTAAAAGTGGCCTGCTACGAGGGATTTAATTTCAGATTATAATTTTGAAAATAATGTGTCATGTTACAGATATTAATAAATGTGTTATAATCGTAATGGGTATTAATTTTGGGATGGAATGACAACATAATATAATAAATTATGTTTTGTATTGATACCAACCCTCACTTTCTCGTCTTGCAACCTAACGAAAAAAAGTCTGTAGACCAAGTCATTGCGATATTATGTTAAATTTACTTTCAAGTAAATGATGCTACTTAGTTTCAGAAATCAATGTTATGCTGGTGTAGCCATTATACTTAGTTTGAAATTTAGTTACGTAATCAATAAAGGAGACTTTGGTCATGGAGATATAACTATTAAAATTGAAGTTGAAAAATGTCACTATCAAAATTTAGGCTCTTACACGTTGTAGTTGATTTTACGCATTATTCACACTTTGATAGTAACAAATTACTGATTTGAAGTCACATTTGCCGAAGCAATATTTAATAATTCAGTCCTTACCACAAAGAAAACAACTCTTTAGCAATATGATGATAACTGTTTAATGCTGTTTAATGAAATAATCTCTGTTTTAAGCAGGAATCATTCGAAATTTAATAAATACAAATTGAAGAGTTATTGACTGTTGAAAGATGTGGGACGTATAGTTACCATTGAGCTTTAAAGGTTTAAAACAAAGTGTATTTACATTTTAATCTATTAGCGAACAATCGTTTATAATACCTTTGATATTAGAAGCATATCCGTCTGTTACATTATAAATTTCGAAAATGGACTGGATGTTACGCCACCGAATCATTCGGAGTCTTTGTAGCGGTTGTAAACAAAGTTACTGGACCCAGCATGCGAGTAGCACGTTGTTACGAATGCTTCAGTGAATTTTGTTTGTTCACTCGCAACGGAATAGATCCACAGTGGATTCACTATGGAGATTCTAAGCGTCCTGACTTAATTCGGGTTTTAATGGACTAGTACATACAACTTATATAGAAAATAAAGGACTCTAAATAATTTGGGAGTGGTGTGCATATGTGCACGGCTTCGATTTTAAGTAACCAGTCTGATATTTTTGTCCTGATGCCGACAATATTAGTGAGTTCGCATAATTACACGATTTAGCACTTTTGTGTACACGTTTTTGTAATTTAGAATAGTTAAAAAATTTGTGAAGTTTCAGTCGATCTGCTATTGTGGAGCATTCTGTAGTATGGACTTTGTTGATTACATAAAAATTAAAACGAAATGCATATATTTCTTCTTTGAGAGACAGAATATTTATGCGAGGCACGTCTAAATTTTACAACGCGACCAGAATTCTGTTCTTCGACAAGTTCTTAAATGCTTCAAAGCTTACAAATGCGTAGAATAAGCAGGACCGTGTATTTATTTTCAAGTAATGAATTGCCTCGCAAGTGGAACACAAGCGGAGGGAAATAAGAGGACTCAAATGGCGGGAACGTAGTATGTAAAGATTGGTATCCCTGGCAGTGTAGAGGGAAAGGGGACGGAAAACATAGTGAAGCCATAAAACTTGACTTATAAAAATCACTCCTTTAAAGTAACATTTTTCACGATTCTCGACTTGCTCCAAAAGAAGTACATTTCTCGCTTTAATTCAACATATACCACTGCGATGTAAAAGTGGACCAAGGGACATGATTTCTATTAAATAATTATGAATTTATAGCCGCAGGAATGTGTTGAAGACAACCGGTTACTCCCAGGTAGCGCTTACATGCTGAAATATCATGGTTATTAAACGATTTGTTGTCAACTGCATGGGTTATTTTGTGATATGAATTTGGAAATATGTGAAGGAAAGTAATATATTTTAAGGTAGTCTTTCAAGGGCCGTCAGTCAAAAAAGCCAATTTATGAGCCCAGAACTAAACCTGAATCCTCTAAAAACGAAGCAGGGATATTAATATCTGTGTCATAAAATGTTGTTAATTAAATTGTCTTTATACACGGAAGTAAATCAAATATTATTTACGTTCTATACGTACATTCGTGAATATTATTTTTAATTTGGTCTGTCAGTTACCGTAAGAGAACACTCTAAATTATATACATGCTTGATGTGAAAGACCCCAGAATTACCCCAGCATTACAGAAACGTAATAATTATGTAATCACTGAGAAACTTAGCAATTTCTGCATTTGTTAAAGAGTCCAATCAAGGAAATATCATTAGCTTGAGGTTACCCATTTTTATTGAAAAATATGACTTTCTAAGAAGTTGCCATTTGGGAGCCATGGAACACGATCTAACGTAATCCTTCTTAAAAGCTGATATTCACTAAGCTGGTCAGGAAATATGTCGTATTTTGTGGAAAGTTAAGTTTCATTATTGTGTCCACAAACAAACCCACTTTACCTCTTTGTGAGGCACATAAACACATTCCACATGCTTGTATCCTATTTATTTATTTAAGAAATTATCGTCACAAAATAATTGTGGAAACAGGCTTATTTGACGATCAATACGAATTACGAAGATCATGTAATTTTTTCGCACTTCTGTTGCTTATGCTCTTAGGTCTCAGTATTCTCCTCTGAATTCCATTCTCAAACATCCTTAGTCCTAGAACGCACATCCGCGAAGATGGTTCGCGTTTAGACCGAGGCTTACCGAATATAACGCAGCAGTAGTAACTTCTAGAAAATAATGGAAGATGCATTACTCTTCTTTGCAACGTAATTTTAAGAGTCGCTATGCGACACTTTTGCACACACTTGTTTTTCATCTACTTTGCCCTTTAAGACCGACGGTAGTGTTCTTGATTTTTTAAATTGAGGGCGAGTTTTTTTCCGCTTACTATGCAAAGTCAGGGGGACACGCGCACACCGAAGCAATGTGCGACTGGGTTAAAAATTATTGGAGGAAGGAAAATTCGGAGACACGAAACCATTATGTATTTACATAATGTCGACGTAGTACCTCCCCCAACCTTTCTTTCTATTGAATTTCATTCCCTTTTCATCTTTAGCATCACACCGTTTGAAGAATCTGAATTTTCATCTCCTAAGGACGTTAATTACTTAGGCTGTAGTTTTCCACAGATTTCTCAGTTATGAATTTTTAATATTATACGTATCATTATTCTTGTAACTTCAGACATTGGTAAGTCTAATAAAGCGATTTGCATTACAAACAACGACTTTTTTCTTCCCTTATGTGATTTAGTGGTTATCGCAAGCGTTTTGGTTTTAAATAAAGTCCCGTAAAAAAAAACATAATCAAAACGTTCATAAACCTAGTATCACGTTGAAACAATAACGCGTTCCACATTAAGACTAAAAATCGGATCAGTATTCAGAGAGCCTGGCTAACAGACACTATTCTCTGTCACATCAGTGCATTCCAAACCATATTTCTTGAAGATCAATTTTAATAATATCTTCCGATATACTTATAAATCTCCGAAGAGGTTTATTCTCTTCAAAATATTCGACTAAAGGTTTGCATATATTTCTTAAGTCGTCATGCATGCTACACGTTCCTGTCCTCCCATAATACTTTATTTAAATAATATTAGATACAAATTATGAGCCTTTTCATGTTGCAATTTTATCTGTATTTGAGAACTTAATCTCTTTTTAATCAAGATATTAACTTGACTTCTTTAATCATCTTCAGTTTCTTTTCACGTCGTGGGGTGAGAAATCAGGTTTTACACCAATGCATAATAACAGATAAAAAAAATGTGTTTTTGTATGTCTTGATCTTTAGCTCTGCGGAAAATAAACGAGATGATACATTAATTAAGCATATAAACGAAAAAGCAGTTGGCTTTAATGATTTGTGGGGTGGGTTAAAATATTAACGAAATGTATTGGGTTAAATTTTGGATGGTGGTTTCAAGTTTGTAATTGCAGGAACCTGTTTTTATGCTTGGCACATTAAGAGACTACAACCATTGGAATTTATGCTTTCGGGTTTGTGTTACATGTAAACTTATATTAGCTGTTTTATCGGTTTGGAGTAATAGAGAATTTGTATCCTGGAAAGTGGCCAATGTGTTAAATTAATTGATTTTCGATTCACAGCCTTCGTGTTTTACATGTGTAAGAAGATCCCATACCACTGATAAATTAGCCACAATACTGTGTTAATTTCACTGTAATGTCTTTGTTTTGGAAATCATAATAATGTTCTGTATGTTATCTACCTGTTGTGTTCGCTACTTAACCATTTATTGAAGATTTCTGTCTTCTGGGTTGTTGCGCTGTGTAGTCTGGTAGATGTTTACCAACGTTTCAGAGGTCATACTGCCTCC
>NW_019059777.1:397071-409283 GCF_000696155.1 Zootermopsis nevadensis | reverse complement strand
CGGAGGAAAACTCCGTGTTGCCTAGACCACGGCCTTGCTCAACACAAGTTATAAATTCGGGCACCGCCGGGAATCGAACCCGAGACCCCAGGATTACAAGGCCAGCGTTCTAACCGCTAGACCACCGTGGCGGGGTCCTCCGTCTTATAACATTTTATTTCTTAAATGAATCATATTTATTTCTTTCCATTTAGCTCCGTCGCCGTCATTAAATTCGCGAAAATGTGTCAGCAGTTGCTGTACGGAACACACTGTACCACACGAGTCCTACTAATTCAGATATATACAGCCTCTAGAAGGGAAACTTCATACAACGGTGCGATGAACCCCCCCCCTCCTCTTTCGCAGGGCTTTACGCACCATTTATTCCATGGCATAACTCTAAAACATGCACCATGTTATAATATCAGCTCTTGGGATTACACACATACACACAGACAAACAAACATATAGACAAACGTGTTTCCTGACAGAATGCCACCCGAACTGCAGAAATGCGAAAAGCGGGTTGTATAACTGCAGGCTAAACATTGAACAAGATGGGTTCAGTGGTCGGGTTACTCATCAATAAATAACTTCTGTTGCAGTATGTCTCTGACTTATGAAATATGTCATTCAGTCACAAGTGATCCATGTCATAGAGGCGTCTTTTGCATTACTTAATTATATAATTACTGTCAGTAACATTCTTAAACACAAATCTTCCGTAAACATTTCCACAATAATTAATACAAGTTTTACCGTAGCCATTGGCTTATTCATGACTTTTTGTAGCCATATTATTCTATACATATTTTCATTAAACGTTTCTTAGCTACATTCTCGTATATAATGTTTCGTAAAACATTCTCGTACATAATTTTTCATAGCCACATTCTTGTACCCATATTTATTAATAAAATTATCCATAGTCACATTCTTGTAGAATAATTGCCCATAGAAACATCTTATGTAATAAGTTTTCGTGTTCAAATTAATTACTACAATTTTCCGTAAGATTCTTCTATAACAATTTCAGTAGGTTTAAGACTCGTCCATAGACACATTCTCGAACAGACATTTTGTTTTCGCTGTAACTCGTAATGGTCGAGTAGATACGACGTATCGTGAAGAACATAAATGTTCTTTAAGCCCTTATTTCATTACGTAATCGTTCTAATGTAGGAGAAGCGTCAGTGAGCTTTGTCTCTGATGTGAAACAAAGCAGAGTTGTAATGCTTAAAATAACATTCCATGTTCTGCTAGGTCTATTGATATTATTATCTGACATCTGTAGGGTACACGTTTCTGATAGCGAGAATCCTCGATTTCCATGGAGATAGTTCTCAATTGTTTCCACTATTTCGGCTGGTTCACTCAGACGAATAATCCAAATAATGGCGTAGGATTTTGTTGGGGGGGGGGGGGGGTAAGTTGGTGATAATATTGTATCCTGATTGAAATTGGGGTGTTTTGTTATGTTCTTGTGAAAAATAGGATTCATCTATGTATGTATACGGCCAACTGCACCCTTTACAATGTTTATCTGCCAACAGATTTAGATGAAATTTTTTCTTGTGCTGGTTCGTTCTGAATCAGGATAAGAAACGTTGATATTATAACACAAAATATTTAAATTGCGGTCTTATGGGTTTATACACAGCGTAGTCTCCCTTGATGGAGTTTAATAACGTTTCTAAGGAATCTGTTACCTCCACATTAAGGGTAAGCGTTTTAAGGCAATTTAGATTGTATAATATGTGTATTATTCCAAAAAGAAGAATACGTTTTATAAAGTTTGGGGTCAGATAACTAATATTAAAAATACTTCGGTGTTTTATGCAGTCCCCACTAAATAAATGTCAGCAATAACGATTATCAGAATACAAATGTCCTTTTTGAAAGAGTTAATAAAATTTACTGCTTATTAAAACTTTGGTAACGTTCGTAAACTCGATCTGTAACTGGATTTATAGCAGTCTAACTTTCAGTGCAATGGTCGTAGCGAGTGATTCCCACACACAACGTGTCTTCCTGCCTTCCTACCTAACTGTGGGTCTCCTGCTTTTTCAGTACAGCTCTGAGCCCGTTCACAAATCAACACGCTGGCTCGTTCCGCAACGCCATATTGCTGCTTTGTCTCTGGAGTGACCCTCCTTACGTTTACCTAACCTAACCTAACCTAACCTCAACATTTCCTGAAGTCATAATTCATATGCGCGTTATATTCAGAGGGATGGTCAAACTCTGGCTTTAGTTACTAAATGATATTTCAGAACCGTTTAAGAAATTAATCGGTGGTGGATTATATTAGATACTCTCTAAGAATTTGTCTCGTGGAACTGACGAAATCCACGAAGAATCTCACTGTTGTTAGCCAGTATTGTAACCATGATTTGAACATTTGATTCGTTTTAGGGAAGTCCCAGATAAAAATTTCGGCCCAGTGGCAAATTAACCCAACTGGAGTGTTTTTTCTTAGTCCCTCCAGACAGTTTAAATTAGGCCACGACACCTGTCTTTCAATTTTTTTTTTCAAATTAATTCATTAATAATTTTATCATACGATGTTATATGGTCTGAAATACTGATAGTATCGTTAAGTAAAGTATAAATAGACATAAAAGACAACCTGCTTTTGGAACCGAGTTAAATAGAATATATGTGAGCAGAACAAAATAGAATATAATCTTGAGATGCAAGAATACAATAGAACTGATTAGAATTTTTTTATACCCGGTTACTACTTGAGACATACCCACTGTTAAAGGTTCTGTGATAGCACGTAGCTGCTATTTGAGTCCTGCCCCATTATATAAGGTTCCTATAATAGTTCCTAGCGAATGTTTGGGACATTCCTACCGTTAAACTCGTCTGTGGTAGCAATTTGTTACTATATAAGACTTACCCTCTGTTTGAGTTTTTACACTTTAAAAATCGGCTGCTATATATAGTTTCTGTACGTGCAATTTATTCCACTGAAAGCGATCGAATGGACAATGAACGTTGCCTCTAATAGAAAATAAAATAATAATCCGAGAGCAAATTTTGGAAGAATAAACACAAGTGTAATTTTCAGTGCATATAAATAAATTATTATATAGTTTCGGCAATTATTATCTTTATTATAATTATTATTATTATATTATTTCTATTCTGTAAAAATCAGTTTCTAAGATAATGGAGGGTTTCTTTTTTTATTCTTCAGCAAATATTATAAGATCGATGCAATCAAGAAAGATGACATACTTTGGACGTGTAGCACGCATGTAGGATATGTGAAATGCTACACAATTTTAATTTAGATACGGGAATGGAAGATAAACACTGTGAGTCCTAGACGTAGATTGGAAGATTTTTTTCAAATTTATGTTACAAAAGTAGAGCGACAGTGTTGATTGGATTTAGATGCCTCAGATTAGAAGCCAGTATCCGGCTCCTGTGAACACTGTAATGAAACGCCAGGTTCCATAAAATATGTGATTTTTTTGGCTGGATTAGCGACTATTAGTTTCTCGAGTTAATTGCAATTACCTATTTATCCAGTGTGTTCAGACTCATTTCTAGCATGCCTTAGGTAAAGTAGGCCATATTTTGTTTTGAAAATGTATTTATGAATGTATTATGACAATTAACTAACGCAAAATTCATTAATGCGTAGTAGGTGTTGAAATATAATTTTGAACACCTTGTGTCGTAAGACAACCAATGCACTGTAATCTGGTCAGAAGATTGACATGCACTTATTCATTATAACTTTATCTTCGTTCGATAATAGCTTCAGGGTTTTTCTATTTATCGATGTCGGATTCAAAAGTCAACACAACTTCCTGCCTTTAGCCAGATAATGCATCAAACCATACTGCCTATGATTTCATCAGAAAATGAAGTATTAAAAACTGTTACATGTCACGTTTTCCCTTGATCGTCCGGGAGTCTGCTCACCTAACGAGGGCAAAATTAGGTATCCACGTTTTAGATTTGTAGCGTCCGGATTGTAAAAATGTCCATTTTGCCTCAAAATATGTTGTGAGACAATAATTTATTTTCGGCTTATTAAGTAAAGACTTTTATTCCGTCTGAATATACTACTTACATACGAAATCCAGTGGCGAGAATATTTGGTCTGATATATTATAAAGGAAACAAGGAGGCTGTAGATATTTTTTTGGAAATTCTGTACTTGGGGTGAATGGTTGGAAGGTTTACTTATGTAGTTGCAAGAGCCTGTCATTGTGTGCTAGTGGGACAGTGGGTAGTAACCCACACCCCAGTTATTTGTATTTCTATAAGATCCAGTATTTTACCGCCATCGAAGTTTAGGTCTTCCAGTTGGCTTCCTCGATTGAGTACCTACCATTGTACCCATTTTAAACTTATCTAAGCATGCTACAGCCCTGCTTATCTCATCTTACTTGGTTTGAACATCCTGATAATATTTGGTAAGGCCTACAAAGTATAAAGTTGAAATCACTGATTATCATTCTCTTACGTTTTGTGTGTTTCCTCAACAATGTTTATGAGTGAGAATTCTTTAGATAATTCAGCAACCAAGTTTCAAACACGCGTAAAGAACAGGATTGTTGTTGCAAATTAAATTGATAGCGTAAAATCGAAAGAATTTTGGGGAAAAATCAATCCTAGTGCTACTTCGTCCTCCACAAATCCCACATTGACTGTGTGAACCTGGGGCTTCGCGGTGAGAAACCGGCGACTAAATGCCTGAGCTTTGATAGACCAATCCGCCGAAAAATATTGTGTGTGATTTCTAAAGTATCGTAGGAAGATATTTCCTCAGTCGTCTACCCTGCAATGTTTGTAACGACCTGCGTTTTAACCCCGCGATAACCTCAAATCGAATAGGCCTATTTGTTTGTTGATGTCTGTCTTCTGGGTTGTTACGTTGTGTAATCTGGTCAATGTTTACCAACGTTTCAGAGGTCATACTGCCTCCGTCATCAGAGCGATCGCCATGATGATGGAGGTATCAAGCACCTTTGAAACGTCGTAAACTTCTACCAGACTACAGGGCGCAACAACCCAGGAGACAGCCATCTTCAGACTCACCGCCGTGAAAACCTCGAATTCTACATACTTGTTTGTCGGTTCCTGTGTCCAGAGGACCCGTATGTTTCCATAATTTGTGTTCAGTTGCATGAAGCTGCATGAGGGGACTTCTTCGGCCATATATAATCTGGCATGTCTGTTCCACGACAGTTCGTAGTGTGTGCTGCAAATTATGTCAACTTGCGTGCCACAAAATGTAGTCGTATAAGCTGATTAATGACGTCAGGCTAGGTTGATAAAGGTCGGTGTTGTCACGCAATTATTAAAATTAAGTTACGCATTTATAACTGATTGTAATAGTTTTACGTATATCGAAGGTTGAGTGATACAAGACAACTCACTCTGAACTAATGCAGAACGTCACTGCCCAGTGCATGAAACCCCGCGCAAGGGCCTTATAATCTGATGGAAATGTCTCCATTTTAGTTCTGGGACAATATTTTCTCTTGTCACATAGTAATATCAGGGCGTTTCAATCCCATACAGTGCGCATGAGCAGGTCTTTGTCTGTGTTAGTAACTTCTATGTTAATTTCTAACACAAGAAAAAGATATAAGGCGAAAGGAGAGGAGAGAGGAAAAGTAGGGGAAGAGAAGAAGAAGCGAGGCGAACAGATAACTTACGAATAGAAGAGCTAATGAAAGTGAAAAGTTTATGAAAAGTAGGAATTAGTAAATGTAGAAAGGTTAAAGAAGACGTAGAATTTAAAGAGGATGATGATGTTTGAGAAGAAGAACAAAAGAAAAATTTAATATTATCTTTATTTTGGACTTTGTTGTGTACCGAAAGTTTTTTTATTGCTTGAAAATAGTTATCAGGTAAGTAATGAGACAGCTTTAGTGATGGTCCGGTAGATCGAGCTATTCTCGATCTGCAGACCACAGAGTTAACAGACTAGGTATCTCTCTGTATGCTTGATGTCGAAGGAAGGCCCATCCTTCAAACGTTGCGTATTTTAGACTTTTAAAAAACTCTGAACAGACAATGGATTGAAGTCCAAAAGATAGAAATTAGTAATGTAGAAACATCGGCAAAGTCAGTCAGAGATAAACAAGGTGTTGTGCCAATATGCACTCATGGAATTCATTCAGTAAAGATGAAAGGTTGACGATACAATATGGTACGATTATGACACGTGATTCTCCACTTTGAGGAAAAAACATGAATATTTGGCCCTATCTTGGACGAAGTGGGCGAAAGTAGGCAATGGAAAACTCTGACGTCGTGCTATATACACGTCACCTACTGCGGATAGTAAAACCGACTTTTAATGAGTCAGCTAAAGTGTCTAAGATAAAATTCAAACATAACTTTGAGAGGAAAGCGGAAACTTGGAAGACCGAAAAGGAGATGGATGATGAATACGTTATGAACTGTAATTGACTGAGAATAGTGTCTAATGACTTGCTTTTGTTGTTATAACATTGTTACCAACTCCATGGATAAGAGCCTTTCTTGAGAAGCTAATAGTCGAATAGCTAGTCAGAAAAATTCCCGTTCTTTTACGAAAACCAGAGATTCATTGCTGTGTTTATGAATCAACTTCACATCCTATTATTCAGAATCCTCACGTCAACGCGTAGGTTTTTTGTTGTTGTTTAGGATTTGCGATTATAAATTTGTATGAGTGTTAATAACGCAGTAAATGTTTGTCAAATTTGTGCCCTTACACCCCTGTAAATTTAAATTGTGAGCGGAGGGATACTGCGTATAAAAGGGATATAGTTTGTAGATAGGCAGAAGGGAGTCAGACAGTCGCTTTACTGTTCCTAATTTCTGAAGGCGAGAAACCGCAGGGAATCCGTACCCTCTCCCCTCCCCAACCCCCAACCCCAATTCAACATAGGTCGCTTGGATCCTGTCGCTTATATTTCCCCAGTCTCCAGAATTATGCCTTCAACGCTCCAGTAAGCTAATAAGCCAACTTTGCAGACAGAGGAACCTTTGCAGTATGACTGACATACAGTGTTATCGTTGAGTACATAAATTTCTTTTTCTTCTCTTATATAAATAAAATTCTTTACACAGTCTATATTCCAGCAAGCAAAGATGCAACAAACATGATACATCAGGACTTTTGGAGACTGAACTTTACAATTAAATATGCATCTTTGACACTGATATTTATTAATCTTCTAGGTTACAGTTATAATGTTGTACACGACTCTCTGGTATTATGGCCACTTCTAAATATATTTACATTCTCTGTCTTTCTTTAAAATAGTATTACTTTTTCTAATATTCGATAACCCAGTTTATGATTTATTTATCATTATATTTAATCGCTGACCTTTTCTGCTTCTCTTTGCATTTACTTAAATATAACCTAACTTTCTGTTGTTTGTCGTAATCTTTATTTGTAGCTCTCCTTCTAATTCCGCTTTCTGGCTCAGTACTTGTGAATTGTTTATCTTCAAGTTCCTCTTCTCAAGTTTTGGTCTCTAGCCCTCTTTATTACACACAGAGAACATTCCCTCGTTCATTTTTCCCCCGACACCCTTACATTTTATTTTTACGATATCCGTTTACGGGAAATTTTGCTGGCTTTTATGAGTTATGTGCAACAAAGTGAATAAACTGTACGTATAATGGAGATGTCATTCCGTATATCTGCCTTTTATATATATATATATATATACGAGAATGAGAAGTGCATATAATATGTTGACTGAGAAATTTTTAAGAGACGGGTTTGTGTGAATAAGTGTAAATGGAAGAATAACATTGAAATAGATCTTCAAAGAATTGAGCTGCAGAAATTGAATTTTATTCATTTGGTGGGTTTGTGTGAACAAAACAATCGACCTTCGGGTACTGTAAAAGGCTATATAAGCTTTTTAGGAAGGATTTTATTACATGGATCAACTTAGTTAGTAGGTCAAGGTAGGAATATCTACATTTATTATCTTTTACGAAATTTTTTGGTAGATGTAGATTTTGTCAATTTTTTTTCTCTGAGACGATTTATGACTTACTTTATCGTTTCGTATTAGATGCTTATAAGCTACTTGTTGAGGTAAGTTTTACATGTTGATGTTTTATTATGTTAGAATTTGTGTAGATCTACAGTTTATCCACTTTGTACCCTCGCCATTTTGTTGTGTAACATAGACTACATCGACCAACTCCAAAACTCTTTCCTTACAAATGGAACTAAAGAAATTGTGGGATCCTTTGAGTTAATTTTTCTTTTCCTTTACGTAAGACAAATCGTATCGAGTCAGTGCGAGAAGTGTTGTGGGAAGCGAGAGAAATAGTCGAGGGGAAGACGAAAGAAGAGGTAGGGTAAATAAACCGAAGATATATAAGAGACAGAGATAAAGAAAGATAAAGTAGGTATAAAGAACCTAGTGCAGTTAGTGACGTGGGACGCAAGGTTTTCAGGAACATTCTCTGGATCTTTACTAGCTGAAATATTGATAAGGCTTTATGGGATAAGCAACCAGAGGAACTTGGGGCCACTGTACGTTCCAGCCCAACAGCTAGCCTTAATGTCCCAGTGAATAATTAAAATGATTCTCGATGGACGTCCTGTTCTCCCCTCTCCTCACCACTCTCCTCACCCCTCTCCTCACCACTCTCCTCAACGCTCGCTGTCCGCGTGTCGTGTGCAAGAGGCAACTGTTTTGTATCTTGATAGAGCGGAGACAGGTGGACATGATACGTATCAACTGAAGTCGTTTGAAAAATGAGATTCTGCTGTAATAAATCTTGTTACTAGAAATTAGACAGAAGTGTACGAATACTTCAGTTGCCTCCTGAAGTCTTGTAAAGACGTGTTTAATTTCCGATTATTTTGTGGATAATTTTAGAAAGACAGAAAGAAGACGGAACTCAGAAATAAATAAACAAAGACGAAGGAAGGGAGAGAAAGTTCGTGTAGGAAGAAATGAAGGAAGGTTAGAAAAAAGACAGTAGATGAGAGAAAGACAGATCAAGGAACAGAGAATGAATAAATAAGCTATGAATAAAGAGTGAAAGGAAACAAAAGAAGAAACAGAAAAGAAAGCAATGAAATTAAATATTAATGTAAGGAAGGAAGGGATGGGAAAAGAGAGACGCAATAAAACGGAATAAATTATATATAGAAGGAATGGAGGAAGAAAGAAATAAAGAAAAATAATTCACAAATTTAAGAAGTGAGAGAGGAAAGGAAATAGAACTCGGGTAATAAAATGAAAGACGCTAAAAATTATTAAAAAGGACTGGAAAGATTTAAGGAAATAAAATGTATAAATTAAGCTTCTTTCAAATACATTTAACAAGACGTCTCGGTCGGCTGTACGTCTTTTGGTACGTGCCTGTGTCAGGTGTGCTCTTGAAAAGAACCCGGTACCAGCTAGATAATGGGCTGTGTCGGCCCCAGAGTCCTTTAGGGCACTGTGGCAGAGAGAACAGTCATCCCCTGCCTGGAATAGAACCCAGGTCGTCCCTGGTTACGCAGTGCGTGCAGAAATATCCAGTTGTTTTATGTAAGCTTGATCAATGAATATCAGTTCTGAAGCGGGACGCGTGTTCTATGTTACGGACGGAATACCTCGGTTAGGTCCCTTTTGCATTACTTGAAGAGGCTGGTGATGTTTTATATTCCGTTGGCGCATCGAGCGAATTACTTCAGCCGTCTAGCGATCTAGAAGTCGTTCAGTCCCTGTTATCCATAAGGAAGGGTGTGGGGGGTGGGGGTGGAGTCATGGTTGGTGGTGTGGACAAGGGGTTGTGACGGGGGGCGGTTGGACCTGGCGATTGTTGAAGTGTCGGTGATTTGTAAAAGCTCAGTGAAAGCTTTTTTTCGAGAATGTCTGGAAGGTAAGTGTGGGGGGAAGATGGTTAAAAGAGAAGGGGGCTTACACCCCCGCCTTTTCTGATCTCCCCACCCCCGACCGCCAATCTTTGATTTGCAGTCCCTTCAGCTAGAGTAAGTAAAATTGTATTCAGTTTGTATTCGGAGGGGCTGCGGGTGGGAAACGAATGAAGATGACGAATAAGTCTCTGATTAGATTTTCTTTCGTCATTGTTAAATAAAATGAGGCATGTAAAATATTAATCCTAAAATTTGTTTAGTTTACATCAGTAAGTATTCTATTAATTTTACAGCGAGGGAAAGTATATTATATTATGTTATGTTGTAACATATTATGATGTAGTTAAATTAGAAGGGGGTGAAGTGAGTACCAACCTTCATATTGAAATTGCTCCAAGTGAGATTTTAAGTTCTTGGGACTGCAAATATGAGAATGGGTTCGTGGTAGAAGTTTACCGAATTTTCAGATGTACTGTACGGCTCAACAACCCAGAAAACAGCCATCTTTTAAAATGTTTCAACCTCTAGACAGGTATTTTCACTTATATTTCGGTGACGAGCATTCCATCGTGATTACAACTTACCAGTTTCTTTACAAAATTTATCACTTTATAAAGTTATATTTCAAAATAAGCTTACCATTTTATCTTATCAGTGAATTCCACAGGCTTGGTGATTCTTATTTGTTTTATCAACTCTAATTTTTATGTCTATAGAATAGAGAGTAGGTAAAAGTGTGGCAAATATAAGTGCTTGTATTAGTGCATGTATGGTAATATTTCCTTGTTCTTGTATGGCGATTTCGGTCTGCTTGAACAGGAAGATCTATTGTACATTTAATAACACAAATATATAATCGTGAAATATCCACTTCCAAAAAACGTATGGAAATTCAGTTCAATTCAATTCATTTATTAAAGTGCTTGACAACAGCCAAGAAGGCCAATAACAGCCAAGCACTAACAACAATACAAATATTACAATACTAAAACAAACAAACAATGAACTGAATATATAAAGTACAATATTAATTTATTGCAAAATAATTAATAAGTAAATGAGCTAATTGTTATCGATAAGTAAATTAAAAATTAAATTAAAATCAGTTCAATTTTGGACAAACAACATACAAAATAAAATATTATACTAAATAAATAATAATAATAATTCAATTCAATTAATTTATTTAAATGTTTGACAACAGCCAGATAAGGCCAATAACAGTCAAGCACTAAACAACAGTAAAGGATGAAATATAATACAATAATAACATTAATTTCTATAATAATAAAAATAAAACATTACAAATACAAAATCAAACAAACAATAAACTAAATATATAAATATCAATGTTAATTTATTACAAAATAATAATCAGTAATAAACTAAATATACCTAAGTAAATAATTCAAATAAAAATACTAAATAAAACAAAACAGAACGAACTTATAAAATTAATACCACAAAATAAGATAAAATAAAATACAGTCAGCAAAGAAAATGAATAAACAAAAAAACGATGATTATTGTTTAAAAAGAAATACCAACAACTATAATTGCATTTAGTGGAAGACGTTTAGTTATTATTATTATTATTATTATTATTATTATTCAGTGCAAAATTGGTTACTTTTGAATGGGATGCAACTTAATTTAAGTAAAACGACTGTTATGTCATTCACCCGAAAGACAAACAGTATTTACTTTGTAAGATTTGAGGTTTTCACAGCGGTGAGTATGAAGATTTGTCGATGTTTACGATCGCCCTGATGACGGAGGCAGTATGACCTCTAAAACGTTGGCAAACATCTACCAGACTACACAGAAGACAGAAATCTTCAGTATTTACTTTAATTACAAATTGTGTAACAACCTGGTGGCACGCTCTCATTGTGTTAAAGATCTCGGTGTTCTATTGGACTGTAAGCTTTATTTTCACAAAGCATAAAAATGCTTGGTTTGATTCAGTACATTACTTCTTCCTTCTCCACTGTTGATAGCCTTTTGGTTTTGCACAGTACTTTAGTCCGTTCCAAAATTGAGTATGCATCCGTTGTTTGGAAATCTGTTACTAACACTAACTCCCTTAAACTGGAAAGGATCCAAAGGAAATTTGTAGCTCTATGTTACACTAGATTTTTTAATGGCGTCTGTGCCTATAATTATGATGATATATTAGTCAGATTACATTTTTTATCGTTGCATTTAAGGATGAGGTTTTTGTATGCGCTTTTCCTCGTTGATTTTTTTAAAGGCAAAATTAGTTTCTTATCTGTTTTTGATAGAGTTAGTCTCTGCATACCCACTAGGTTTATCAGAGACTACTCTACCTTTACTGTACAACGTAATTTCAAGGCCAGTCCCT
>NW_019059777.1:371634-395472 GCF_000696155.1 Zootermopsis nevadensis | reverse complement strand
TCCCCCCCCCCCCCCCCCCAACTACAATTTTGTGTATATTACTACTACGTAAGATCTGATTCGATGAATCAAATGTTACTGAAATCTGTTCAGGGTCTTATGCGTTATGTTACTACAGTAACATTCTTTGTACCTTCAATTATAGGAAACAATTCTGTATGTGTAAATGTTGTGAACAACCAATTCCAAGGAATAGGGTGCTTCTTGAGAACAGTCTCTCAGCTAGCCTTACAGTAAGCCTCTTTCATGAAACAATTAAACCAATCCACACCTTTCCCACGTATTTTGTCCATTTTTAAGTTTTTCTCTCTCTCATTTATGCTCGTGTCTTCTCAGTGGATTCGTTCCTTCGGTTTCTGACTGTCATTTTCTTGAATTTCTTATATCTCCCATGTATACTACATTACCAGCTCATATTTTCTCTTTTCTCCTGTAAATTCCACTTCTTGGGTCTAGATATTCAAAAAGTATGTTTAGAAGTGTGAAGTGACTCATTGAATCTTTGATATGGATAATAAAACATAATTATGCGCGTCTTTGTGAGAATGAAGTCATTTATCATACAACAAGACGAGTTTTTCTATCCGGTGTCCGTAGAAGTGTTCTGATTCCTTCACCCGATGTCCTTTCACTGCTCTTTCTACATTGTCATCAATTTTATACGTCTGTATGTGGCTTTCTTCTCGTAAACTTGTTCACAATACTTCTCAATCATGTTCACATCACGCGAATTTGTCTCTGTATGGCAAGTCCACTTCGTCGAAATTGATTTCTAGAAAAACATTACGAAACGTGCCATCTGTCAGTGTTGCACTGAACTACAGCATCTCACTTCACAGCATCATTTGTCCTATAGCATGACCGACAAACATCTATCCATGTACGCGGGTTAAACTTTTTATGAAACGTAATATCTAAATAGTTGTTAGCGACATAAGCATTACAGGCCGATTTGGGGCCCACAAAAAACTAACCACATTATAAATCGTATTAAAATGTTATTAACCCTTTCCATGTCAGGACTAAATTTTCCGGTTGAAATGGTTAGAACTTTTTATTTGTATCATGGAAGCCACAGTTCAGGATACTGAACTCGAAACTGGCCGTCCAGTCTGAGGGATTTTGTCGTTTTTCTCAGTCTGTCCAGAAAAATAATGAAATAGTTAATTAACATAGGCCACAATTACTTTCATACTCTGTCTACATTATCATAAATTATCTTTTTACCCGATATCCAGACAACTTATGATAGAGCTGCTTATTGCCGGAGTTTATGAAATGGGAAAGTGTCGTTAAATAAAACAATATCAATCCATGCCACGAATAATGTAATTCTCTTTGTATGCTTTTAAATGTATGGTATCTGACAGTGTCAAAAATTGAAATATTTTTTCTTCTTACACTTGAAGCGAATAGTTTGTATGTATTCATTGACAAAATTTACAGAATGAACAAAGATAAATTATAAATGTCTATTTCGCCACATGTAATAATAAACCGAGAATCAACTGGTACTAGGTAATAACATTTTTCCCACGTAAATAATAGTTACACTCTCAGTTCGCACAAATTTGATGGAATTACTTTTTTACCTTTATTTTAGATACAACTTTTAGCAGAGCTGCGATTTTCCTGGAATTTATGCAACTTTCTCTACATATTATCTTATAATCATAATGGATTATTTGTTTTATAAATGGTCATTAATAACAATCTTTGAAAGAATACAAATTCGTTCATTCATCATAGTATTAATCTTTACTTTTTAAAAATATTTAATTCATTTTACGACAAAAGTCAGAATAAATTTCTCTTGCCATTACTCCAAAGGGTTTAGGGTAATCACAGATATTCGTTTCGTCTAAATCAGGCCATCGGTAATTGTTCCATATTGTGTCCATGTAATTCCGATGTCTGATTATGAGGTGAATGCTGTAATATTTCTTCCAGGTCTCCCACCTGTCCCATATATAAAGCCTGTCACTTAGAGTGTGCACCCCAAACAGAGTTTTTACTGCATGAACCAATTCGGGTCTGTATCTCAAAACTTCCTCCACAGGTTTCTCACCAGCGTTGTAATACCAGTCATCCGGTTTGTAATCTCTGTATAATTCTAGCCAGAGTTTTAAAAATCTTGCATCTTTATTTGCTATTAAAACTTGTGTCCCTGTCTTATTACCGTCAGTAATTCCAATTGCCATTTCGTATTTTCTGAACGGATCTAAGCTACGTACAATATAAGAATCATTGTCAACGAATATTCCTCCATGTTCCATGAGGATTCTTATTCTTGTGACGTCACTAGCATGCCAGAGGTGAAAATTTTTACTAAATTTTTGTCCAAATATTTCATTTGGTAACGTGATGTTCCTAATCTCCAAAACAGAACCCAAAGTGTCTCTTATTTTGATCCAGTGTGTTCCAGTAAATTCTATGACATTTGTATGAAAGATTATTTTTTCTGGTTGTTGATTTTTAAATGCTGCTAACACACACACGGCATGTACGTATGGAATGTAAGTTTTGTCGAAGAACAGAAAATGTACGTGATTTGGGACTATGGTCGAACCATCACTTGTCCCCGTTTCGTTGTCAAATCCTTCAAATATACTTCCATCTACTTTAGCAAACAGGTCAGGATCATAGGGTCGAGATTGTGGTTTTGTTTCGCTGCTACCTTTCCATGAAAGTAGTAAAACAATCAGAAATATAATTACAACTAGACCAGCCCGACATAGTTGCCTTCTTGTTATCATTGAAGTCAGCATCAGTTATATCTGAAAAAACAGAACACACTTAAGAAATACAGAAAAAATATGCCTACAAATTCCTCCATCATCAGGGCTCCCGGAGGCAGCAACGATATCTGAAACGTCGGTAAACTTTTACCATACTACACGACCCAACAACCCAGTAGACAGCCATCTTCAGACTCACCGCCGTAAGAACCTCAAATCCTACACGTGGAAAGACATCATAGATTTATCAGCGATAATGAATAGAATTTTGCAAGTTTTAGTTCACCATATCACCATATCATTTGTCTAAATTTAGCTCAAACAGCGTCATATCCATGATAACATGTTTCCGATTTCTTATCAAATCACTTATCTTACCTTGATGAAGATAACATTAATAAGTATAAGAATTTATAGTGCACCGTTTTCAGAACAAAAGCTAATATTCCTAATGTAACAAATCCTGAAACCTTCCAGAACGCAAATCATTAACAACACTCGTTCCCTCCCCTCTGAATATTTTCACCACCTCTTAAACTTTCATCTGAGTCACACAATTATTGCCTCGTCGGACTTTGTGCGTTAGAAAATTTAACTAGTTTCCACAACCTCTGGCCACAGAAATCATATCACACGTTGTAATTCTTCTGTGGTAAATTCTGTTAATGGAGCAGCAATGTTAAACGTGGTTTATAATTATCACTGCTCAAAGTCAGTGGAAACCAAGCAGGTAGAAATGATCAAACGTTTATATTGTTTAATTATATACTCCATCTTATTTAGTTCTGTCAAGATTTAAAATCATGCATACAATCTAAACTGTTTACACTTGAAAGGACACTAATGCCAAATGCGTTTCGATCTCAAGATGTCATCATCAGTGGCACTGCACGGTATACAAGGTTTTAAGATCTGTCAGAATTTGTTTTAGAGTAAACTAGAATTTCTTTCTCAATTTACCTCGTACCAGGCAAAGATTACAGAGATAAAACGAGGTTTAATTTGCAGTTTATGTTTACGTTTCCACATATCAACACTCAAAACTTCAAGATTCTGCCGAGAAAGACGATAACTTTTGCATCCTCACGAAGTCACACTTAATATATTTATTTTTCTTAAAAGGGAATTAAAATTTCCCATACTGAATTCATTTATTTGACGACTATTGTATCGATTTCCGGAATCCTTTCACTTATCGTCGTCGTCTTTTACATAGAGTGACAGCGTCCGTACAGACAGGCGGAGCTCATTGTGACGGTTGCTTCACAACAAGCAATTTACTGTAATATTTATATTTGCTAATGACAACGAAATAATGGATTTTATAGAATGACGTTTGATATATCCTTCATTTAAAGTTTATGAGATAAACATGATTTTTTGTTAGTCCATCCATCTGCCCTGATATTTCGGCCCTGAAAATACTAAATTAAATTGACGAAACTTGGCGTTTGGGGGCAAATACTAAATTCTGTAAGCGATCATAATCAATACAATAATTGTTTTGCATATACTTAAAATATATTTTTATGCGCCTCCTGAAAATCATACGTAACAAATTGTAGCCTGTGCGAGCAGTGATGCTTGTTTAAAACATGTTTTGTGTAGTTTTTATGTGAGAAAATTAAAACAGTAATTTAAGCATTATAGTGTAAGGTTCTTTAGCTCTGATATATTTTATGCGTGAAATTTATTATATTTCGACAAAGTCCAGTGGTTATCTATTTTATGATGGCGCTGACGTCTGTAGCTAACAAACAGAATGGCGAGATTGTATAGTAAAGCGTTGCGTTGAACCAATAATACTACTGTCGTCACATAACCATTCGCCTTTCTTTGCTTTTACACCAAAGCCAATGAGGCGTTTCATATCCAAACCAACTGAGGCCTGCTTGGAAAATCTGCATACTCCAAATTATAATATGCTTAAATCTTTATCTGTATCTTACGTTTAATGAGGATATTTTGCGGCTGGGCTGTTGGGATTAGCAATGCGGCAACCAACGCAGTGGCTTCGTATGTCGGGAAGGCTGTTCCACGTCGTGACGTTCCCCAAACAGAGCCCCCAAATATCCTGACTGTATTTGAGCTGTGGAAACATGGTTATGTTAATATTTTTCCGTGTAGCATTTCAATGAGACACCTGGCTTCGTGTTATCATTCTACCAACTGTCGTTAGTTTACTTTGACTTGAGAATTTATGTTTTTTAAAACAGCTTGTATTTCGTGAATTGGGTTTGATTTTATGAAAATATTTCCTTTCGTTCATTATTTGAAACGTTGAAATTATATGGATTTTTGTCATATTTCCAACATTATATGTTTATAAAAAATAAATGATTTGTCACATATGAAACTATAAAATGGTGTGATCGGTATAGTGCCTGACTGGTGAAATTTGCGTGTAGCTTCACGATGTGTTTCGTTTGGTGAAAAGGGAATTTTGATTCGTTTCCTGTGGGTCCATTGGTGAACATGCGACTGTGTCAGTAAACCATTGAAAGAGTTCAGTCGTTAAGTGAGTCAATGACCAAGCGTATATCAACCAGGTAATTACAGTGTCAAAAAGGGTATTGTGCTTGAAATAAAATAATTTCCTTATGGTGCCTTACCATTTCTTTATTTCAATATCTTGATGTTGTTATAAAACGAAATGTGTTGCAATCCTATATATCTGAAGGGCACCGAAAGAGCAGAGGACATTTTGAGTAAAATTAATAGCAAATCTGCGTTATGTAAAATGTTGACTACTGAAATAAACTTCGTTTAACTTGATTATGTTGTTCTGGGATTTAGCGCCGTATTGACCGACGAGTCTACACGGCACTAAAGCCCGGAATAACATAATTCAATTCAATTCATTTATTTATAATAATAATAATAATAATAAGTCACTCAGAAAATATTTGGCCAACATCCCGGGCGAACACGACATCAGGGAACTGCAGAAGACCGCAATTTTGGGATCTTCATACATCATTCGGAAGATGCTTTCAGAAAATAAAATTATATAATACATGTGGCACTTACTAAAAACAATATGGATCCCGGAAATAGCTGCTGCCCTATGTACCTTAGGGACAAGGTCTGTCTCGGATACATGAAGTACATACCCCATAAAGTGGTGAATAGATGGGATAATAATAATAATAATAACAGTCATCCTCACCGCTGCTAAAACCTCGAATCCCAATGATTTGACACGTTGACAAAATTCAGAAAAACTTACTTCCATAATAAATTTTGAGGTACAAACCGACTAGAACAAAAAATTGAGAACAGCCATTGAACAGGAGAGTTACATAAGGGAGGTTGGACCAAGTGAACAGATGAAAAAACTTGCAACTGGTAGAAGGTGATAAAACATATCTGTAATGCCCATTTATGTCTTTATCAATCTCTAAAGAAACTAAGTTCAGGGTCCTACAGATCGATTTGTATTCACAGTCTGCACCAACATTTATATTACTCCCACTTACATTATAATCGATTTTCGATACTGTACCACCTAGCCTGTATTACGTCACACGAAGGGTGTCTTCTGAGTTGGTTCATGATAAGCTATAAGATAAGATATCGGAATGAGAGCCTGGATGTGGTGATGAATGTATTTTTTTCAGAGGTAATCACAAAACTATTCATTATAGGGTCCCCAGAATTGTTGTAAATAATTTTTTTAATAAAATCACATAATTACCTTCCATAGGAAGGATTCTTTACGCATCACAAGTAGTTACAAACAATTAATAACGTATAATTTATACTATTGAAAGCTGGCGAACACATTCTTAATTTATTTAATCTTCTCACACCAAATCAATGCAGACCACGAAGTGAGATGTACCTTGCGTAACATCGTAAGTATCAGCTTTTAGGGTGACAAACATTCTGAACTTCGTAAATGCACAACTGACAACGAACAATACACTTTTATTTTCACTAAATAGTCTTAAAATCTCTTTCAGTAGCACTAGAACACATCACTGTCGGCGAACTGTTGAAGTGAATCATTTCAAAAACTTTCTCTATGAAATGATATGTAGTATTATGTAACATTGTGTTGTTTCTGACAAAATTCTGAGTACACTTCTCTTGCCATTTCTCCGAACGGTTTGTCATACTGACATATGTTCGTTTCATCAATACTTGGCCACAGTAGGTAATGCCACCATGTCTCAACATCTCTCCTGAGCCTAATGACGAGGTGTATACTGTAATATTTTCTCCAGTTTCTCCACGTGTCCCAGGTATATAGCCTATCAGTAAGTCCATGAACACCCAACAGAATCTTCACAGTGTGTACGAGTTCCGGTCTGAAAGCCAAAATTTCCCTCATTGGCTTTTCACCAGCGTTCATATACCAGTCTTCAGGGTGATATATTCTGTAAGATTCTAACCAGAGTTTTAAGAACCTCGCATCCTTGTGAGCTATGAAAACTTGTGTACCTAGATAATCAAAATCAGTGATTCCAATTGTCATTTCATATTTGCGGAATACATCTAAACTGCGAACAATGTAGGAATCATTATCTAAAAATATCCCACCATATTGCATAAGGACTCTGATTCTAGTGACGTCACCGGCGTGCCAGGGAAGCCATTCTTTTCTCAGCTTCTGTCCAAATATAGTTGTAGGCATATCAATATGCCTTATTTGTAACACAGAACCTAAAGTATCCCGTATCTTCAACCAGTGAGGCCCAGTGAATTCTTCTACATTTGTGTGAAAGAATATTTTATCTGGCCGTTGATTCTTGAACGCTGCCAATACACATACTGCGGTAACGTATGTTATATAACTTTTTTCAAAAAATATGAAGTGCACGTAGTTTGGAACGATGTTGGTGCCATCTGGTGTTCCTGTATTATTATCGAATCCTTCAAAAATACTTCCTTCGATTTTTGCAAATAGTTCAGAATCGTATGGAAGAAATATTTTCTTTGGAGACGGTGGTTGCAGTACATAAAATGTGACAATGAGTAACACAATAATTACTGCAATGAACGCTTGAAGGCGTCTCTGTGCCAGTAACTTCATAATCATTCCACTGATGACTGTCCGTTCTTTTGTATCTGAAGCAAAGAGAGAGAAAAAACATGATCTTGTGATCTTGGGATGTCGACTGGTGTATGTTGTCATAATATTGAAGACTTTGATGGATTTTAAAGTTGACTATTTCCACTTGAAAACTTGTATAATTGGGATGTCATTGGATGTCTGTCCATACATCTTGGAAGATACAATGGGTCTAAGTATTTTTTTTTTTTCCAAATTGTTAGTTGGTTTAGGAACGAATTCAGAAAGATAATGAAAGAATCGAACTCAAATGCATTAGTCTGTCACATATTTTAAAAAATTATTTGCAAACTCGTGTGCCACAGATCTTTATGCATGTTTATTTATTGAAGACGTAAATTATAATTTGATGTCTTGTACTGAGGTCTTGTGGTAGAAATTAGGTGTAAACATTACGTACGATTTGAGGTTTTAACGGCGCTGAATCCGAAGATGGCTGTCTCCTGGTGTGTAGTGCCATGTAGTCTGGTATAAGTTTACCAATGTTTCAGAAGTCCTTGCTGCGTCCATCATCAGGGCGGTGAGTACTCATCTGGTAAACGTCTACTAGACTACACGGCCCTACAACTCAGAAGACAGCCATCTTAGGTGTAAAATTTTTTTAACATAGAATATACAAGGTATACTGTTTAAGGTTAGCGAGTATATGCAGATTAAATTTTCCTTGAAGGCCGATTTATTGACTACTCTAGACATGTTATCAAGAATTGACACACTTTTAGGTACATATAATTTTCTAATTTGAAGTGACAAAAATATTAACATTTATTATTTAAATTTCTTCTTCTTGTGCTGAATTCTGTGGGCAGATTATAAGCACTAACACTAGCTAACGAATGTTCAGCAGATCGTATTTTGTTTGCTGTGTACTTGTCTGTATAATTTGGTAATAATTTTTTACATGTTATTTCGTTAAATATATACCACATCAAAACAAATTTCAAATTTAAGTTGTGAAATTTTAATCCGGGAATCAGAAGAGAAAAACTAGTTCGCAGATCTAGGAGGATGGTATTATGATCTGACTTAAAGAAATATAATGAGAGGATTTGGACTTATTTGTGTGAAAAATTATATGGTTCAGTAGCAGGATTTTTGTGAACACGATAATGTACATTTGGGCTGAAGCTGACTATATTAGCAATGCACTTAAAAGATTTGTTCAATAACTCAAGAATTAATACATTCATGTTAGCTAACATACACAGTTCAGGAGGCGTCGTTAGATTAATTAAGATAGTAAGAACTGGAAATACGCACCGTCTTTAATATCCACTTCCGGGCAACTACTTTGAAATGTACTCCGTTACGTAGTGCTTATGAGATGAATCCAGTTTATTTTTTAGACTGTATATAATCATACTATTTTCCATGCAATCATATAATAATTTCTTCAGACGCATGAAAACATTTATCGTGTTTGAAATACATTAAAGTGATTTTCACACGTTTCGCCACAATTGTCTTTCTATGCCTTCACTACTTTTCTTGCTGATAAAAGCTAAACGCAAAACATATCTTGAGCAAACAATTGACGAAATTTCGTGAGATTCTAGCAGTTTTCAGTCTTCTTCTTCTTCTTCTTCTTGCGTAGTAGTCGACACTAGAAACCAACTTCACTCTACAAAGTAACCAAGCTAACTGAAAGAAAGTATCACAAAATAATTTATGAACGTAATCATTCTTATCTCTTTTTTCTAGTTATGGTTTCAAGTTGATCAAATAAGCTACGCAGTTTATGATAACATTGAGATTAGATCCTCTACAACACTGGGAGATGAACAGGTGATAGATGCACCTGAATTCCTAAAAAAAAAAAAAAATCTTTATTTTCCAAATCTCAATGCGAGATATGTATTGGTCGGATACTTTTTGGTGATAACAGTTGTACTGAGGAAGCGACAGATATGTAAGTAGATACAACATTCTTTGTACTAAATGTATAAAATTATAATGGCGAGGTTGTGTCCGTCGGTCCGTCCGTCCTGTGTGACCTCATATTACAATATTTAATTACGGACTTTGACCTTGTAGGCGAAATTTATTCTACTTTTTATCGTGTTCATATAAAACCTAATACATCTGTATGAAGGCCAATTTTTTTTTAAAATTTTTATAGAAAAGCAACTCATCACAGTCTATAGATTATTGGAATAATTACATTACGTGAAATATATATATCTAAAATTTTTATCGGAACATTTCTCTATTTGGTAGGGGAGGACGGGGTACGTTGCAACATGTTTCAGATTTGATTTTATCAGTTATGTTTAGCAATTATAGTAACACTAGTGATGTATATGAATCACATATTCTTTGTGGGCATATACAAAAATTTTAACGATTATATTAGAATAGTATTCAAGTAGTAACATTGCGAAAAAAAATATATAATTGCTGTAAATTACCTAGAGAGTGATTCATGTTGCAACAACGTAGGAAGATGGCTGTGTTCTGGGTTTCTGCGCCGTCTAGTCGGGTAGAAGTTTACCGACGTTTCAGAGGTCCTTGCTGCCTCCATCATCAGGCTAGACGGCGAAACAACCCAGAAGACAGAAAACTTCGGACTCACCGCCGTGAAAACATTATATCGTTCACTTGTTACATAGATTCCTGATATGCATGAACCCGTTTATAGTGGCGCATTTTCGAGTGGAATTAGCGTGATATTTTTCATAAATTGCTGGGTCATTCTTAGCACATATTACGCCGTACCCTAACGAGAATGTTGTTGACTAAACCGATCGCCTTACGCAAATGATTGGCAGAGGAAGCAGAAAGAAGTCTTACTTAAAACTACGTTTAACAGAGTTCTTAACAAGAACAACGTTCGTCCCTAGTTGCAATGTAACCCCGTTTTCCCTACTACGATTCTTAACAAAATACAAGGATATGCTTTTCTAATTCATGCAGCGATGTTCGCTGATCCATAGCAGAATTTTTTGACGTAAATACGTCTATATTTTATGGTCAGTGTCATTCGGCAAAAATGTGTAACGAAAATGTGTTACGAAAAAGTGAAAGGAAAAAGTGTAACTGCATTGTTATGTTACCTAGGAAACGTCATCTGTTTACTCGGCATTGTTGTTACCTATAAAACATTTCATTACATTACCTTACCTTACATTACATTACCTTACATTACATTTCATTACATTAAAATACCACAGACCCATCTTAAGCGTAACTAATTCAAGTTAAATAAGCAATGTCTTAATCAAACTTTACTCAACTGTAAAGCATGTATGACGTATTTACGTCAAATTCTCCGGAACCGTGGTTCCACTGACAACTTTTTTTTTCAGAAATCAGAGAATATTAAGGCCAACGATCTCATGCAATATTACTGCAAAATATGTATATTCCACTGGACCTCAACTTTACATTCTGTAACTTTTAAGGACGGCAGTTTGGATTTCATTTACCTGTGCTGGACATATAGCATGCATGGAGTAGATTAGAAATACGTACAAAATTTTGGTCTTATCTGAAAGGAAGAGGCAACTTTGAAGGCATACTTAGACGGCAGGGGGGTGTGAATTTGTGGACTGGATTCAATCAATTCAGGATAAGAACCGATGTTGCTCTTATGAACACGGTAGTGAATATTAGGGTTTTATAAAAGCGTGGTTTTTTAATTAACTGAGTGATTATTATCTTCTGAAGAAGGCCTCCCACCCATTCAGTCATTTATCCCTTTAAATCCCAGTAGAAACTAACTTTGTCACCTGCCTTAACATTTAATAACTCTGCATTCTGTACTTCCGGGTTTCATTTGATTCTCACTGTTAACAGTATTTATCAGTTGATCTTTGTAATGGTGAAGTTTTGTGTTTTCTTCGAGGTACGGACTGAAATTTTAAATATTATTTGGACGAACTTCAGCTTTAAAAATTAGTGCCGCTTTATCTACTCTCTTCGGCTTCAAAGGGCTTATTTCGTCTCTTCTCCTACTAAATGTCTTACCCTTGCTGCACAGAAGTGGATCTTTAAATTGTACAGTTATTAATTTATGCTTCCTGCTAGACTGACTGTGCGCATTAAAGCATTGAAGGAAAAGGAGGCGTAGTAGTTCTTCCAATAATTTATTGTATTTACTTGACATCTACGCAGAATTGTTTCAAGCGCCACCTGAAATGTTGTAAGCAAAATTTATGCTTTTGTAAGCATACTACTAAATTCTGTCAAAACTTCCTGAGATTTGACGTTCTCAACCTGAAGATGTACACAATACGTTTCTCCTAATCCTTGTTAAAACATACAAGACATTGTGGCTTCACAGCCCAGAACATCACAATCGACATTTTTTAAAAATATTTTTCAGTCTTTTTGTTTTGTTTTCATTAGTCTTAATTAGCATCACATCGCCCCCGAGTTTTATACGAGACTATTTCAATACTGCTGGTCTGTGATGTCACATAATCGTGAAATTGTAAGGTCATGTTTATCTTTTCACGAGCACTATTGTTTTTTTTCTTTATTCTTTTTTTTTTACATAATACGCCGCTTTCTAATTTTCTTGCGTTTCTTTGTACTTATAAAGGAGTCCCTCGGGCAGCTGTTTCCGTCAGGAATTTCATAATGAAAATGAAAATCCTGTTTTCAAAGAATAATATTTGAAAGATTCGTAGTGTAATAAAACATACAATTCTGTTTATTCACATTCTTACAGAGTTACAATTCACATAATTTAGAACTGAGAAGTGATATTTCCACAGAGTTACAATTCACATAATTTAGAATTGAGAAGTGTTATTTCGTTTTAAAGGGAAGTTTTCATCGGTCTACCAACCAACAGATTTCGTAACTCCTTACTATAGCCCGTTTCCTCTTTTTGACGTTGTGGGTGTCCCTTTAATAATGAAGCTCTGGAAATCAAAACTAGTGAACCAACTAACAAATACTGCAATATCTGAAAAGGAATATGTATGAAGTAATTAAGAGAAGCCTGTTGCGTAGTATAACAGAGCGTTTTCAATAGATATGGAAATCTTTCCTGCATTCTAGTTGTATTATTTTTCCATGACTGTCGGAAATTGATGTGCCTCGGCGGTTTCAAAATGTCTTGCCGTGACCGATTCACCAAAACACGTACGATCGCCGTGTTCTCGTGGAGAAATTTACTGGGAATAAATTTTTGAAACGTTGTCTGCATTGCTCATCTTCATTTTATATCAAATCAATTTAGTTACTCAAAAGAATATAATTTCAAGAAAAAAAAATGTATGTAGAATTCGTCATACTTATTGTTCTACAATGTCATGCCTATATGTACGATTAAAACATAGCCTTCAATATTTTCATTTCTAAACCGAGTTCAATGAATTGCTCTAGTCTTGAAATATGTGTTCTAAACAGATGAATACATACATTCAGTTAATGAAATAGATATTTTAATAAACTAAACCAATATACATGTCATCATCGTCATATAGTGAATTAGCGAATCTAGTCTAGTTTTTAAAAAGACCACCGTTAGCTTCGTGGCGCAGATGACAGCGGTCAGCAACTAACTGATTGACAAGCGGTCAGCAAAGTTCCTGCTATGGATATATACTTACCGCTGTCATCTCTGCCACGAAGCTAATGGTGGTTATTTAGAACACTTATACTAGATTCGCTAATTCATAAAGTGCCAATGTTGACGTATGTAATAGTTTAATTTATAAAAATGTTTTTGACGTAAATACGTCTATATTTTAGGGTCAGTATCATCGGCAAAAATGTGTAACGAAAAAGGGAAACGAAAAAGTGTAACTTCATTGTTATGTTACCTAGGAAACATCATATGTTTATCAACAAATAAACAACAATGGTTACCTACATACTTACCTTACCTTACCTTACATTACCTTACCTTACCTTACATTACATTACTTTACATTACATTAAATTCAGCTACCACAGACCCATCTTAAGCGTAACTAATTCAGGTTAAATAAGCAATGTCTTAATCAAAATTTACTCAATTGTAAAGCATGTATAAAGGAAATATTTAGAATGAAGCCAATATATAAACTTCCTTTCCGTATAGACGTATTTACGTCAAATTCTCCGGAACCGTTGTTCCACTATCACTTTTAATTAATGAATGCATGCATGCATCTTCTTGGGACACATTGTGTTTCTGATAGGTCTAACTAACCCTTTAAAGGTAGAAGAGGGAGGATTTTTGAAGAGTGGGAGGAATGAGAACAGTTACGGGGAGAGAGACTTTATTTATTGAGGGAAAAAAACATTATTTTGTTAGAAGGTGACTAGGCTTTGCCTACTTGTCTTTCTGTTGAGGACAGAATAGGAATTACGTTACGATGATAAGAATTTTAAGATTGGGGCAGAGAGCAGAATTTTGATTTTATGTTAATTGTATGATAAAATAATTATTCTGAATCTCCAAGCTAATTTACGTAATACTTAAAAATTCGGATCTTATCTCAAAGAAAACACTACACATCTCATTGCAAAGATCAACAAGGAAACAATTTGATTCTGAGAAAATTTTAAACTCTTAAATATGGAAAATTCAAAGCTATTACATGTTAAAGTAGGTGGTACAGTACGCGTAGTTACCACTCAGTTTTTTTGGGGGGGAGGATAAACAATTGCTTCATGAGCTGGGTATCTATTATTATTATTATTATTTATTATTGACTGCAAATGGGTTTATACCCGGTGGCAGTGTCCTACAATAACATACAAAACAATGAGACAGAACAGAACAATGAGATACATCAACACAATGAGACACAACAAAACAATAAACAAAGGACACAACAAAAACAATATGACACCCAAACAATGGGATACATCAACACAATGAGACACAACAAAACAATAAACAAAGGACACAACAAAAACCATAAGACACAACATACAATGAGATACATCAACACAGAGACAGAACAAAACAATAAACAAAAGGACACAACAAAAACAACACATCCCACTCAAAATCAACCAACTCATAAATTACAAAACCATCCAACCTCAAGTACTTAACTTAAAAAAAAGAACTTAATACCACCTAGACATAAGACAATAACTGTAATGTATTACAAACGTCATGAACTGATGCACTCACACAACAATACAATGAGACACAACAATACAACATACCACACTCAAAATAAAACATCTGACACACAATAAAAAAACACACATCCACTAATTAATCACAATACTTAAGAGTAGAATATAAAGTCCGCTCTCAGTACATGAAAATTTTATCCCAAAGAACTACAGCCCTTCATCACTTGGAGACTAAGACACTTCACTTCACTTATCACCATTTATTCCCAACTTAATAACCCTTAGCTTGTAACTACTTTTCTGAGTCAATATAGTGACTACGGGCTTATTGGTCGGGGTTCTATCCCCGACAGGGGCAGAGAATTCATCCTCTAGCCTCTACGTCCAGAGTGGCTCTAGGGTCCACCCAACCTCCTATCCGGTGTGTACAGGGGTCCTTTCCCGGGGGTAAAGCGGCAGAAATCAATGTTAAAATAGGTCTGAACAATCGTTTAATGATCGATTCAAATATCCGATTGTTATATCGTGATAAGAAACAAATATATAACAGTACGAAAGTAAAATTCTTATCTATTTGAGACTTCATGTTTTCATCTAAATGAAAAAGAATTTTATATCTGACACGTCAATACAAATTTTGTATTGAGTGCATATTCTTTCATTTGATAAGTGTACACAACTGGATGACCCCACGTACATTTAAAAAATAATAAAAAAAATACTATGATCCATAATGTTATTTGTTCAAGGCCTGGAAAACGCACACACTTATCCGTAATATAATGTAGTTTTGGCCTAAGGTTTGTGTGCCTAGTAACGTGTTGGTCATCGCCCGTGATATTAGACCAACTTCTGTTCACCTTTTTAAAACATACTCGATTTAATGATAACTAAATACGTAATTTTTGTGTTAAAATGCCTCTGAGGATGTTAATGCCTAATTTTTGTCTTTTATGCACCAGAGTTCACCGCATTATTAACAAACTATAATTAGTGATGCACATAATTGAATTAAAATTATCCAATAATTACATTTCGAATGAATGTATTTGATTTAGAATATGGACAGAATTTGCTAAGCTATGTTTACGTATTAGGAAGACAGTGAAAGAACAAATCGGGTCTTTCCGCTATATTTCGGTTGCTCTCGGTTGCGTGCCAATGGGTGGGGGAAAGGTGAACCCCAAGTCATACGATGTCAGTGATGTGAAAGGGCCGTTACAGCTGTTTCTTTTCGTAGCAATCGATTGATTCAACGGTTACGACATTACAGATTCAAATCTATCATATATCGAAGCACCAACTTCTGAAGACTTTTTATATCGTGCTCTGGACAACTGTTTCTACGTTTTCCTAAATGTTTAATAATCGTGTTCAGCAACTTTGTGGAACGGACGTTTCTTTTACAGAATTTTGAACGAAAAAATAAATTGTATCGAGGTACTTGAACCCTGGGGTGCAGGGAAGGGCGAATTTATTTGTACTTCTCGCGTCAAAATGTGTTTCATTAAAAAATTAAGGATGAAAATTAAAGTATTTTGGGGTGGGGTGCAGGGAAGGGCGAATTTATTTATACTTCTCGCGTCAAAATGTGTTTTATTAAAAAAATTAAGAATGAAAATTAAAGTATTTTGGGTCTAGTAATGTGTTGCTAGAATATATATAATCCAATAACGCGCTGTATTACAGACACACACTTTCTGCGTAACAAAGATAGACGATGTTGTGCGAACAAAAGCTCATATAATGGAAGACCATTCCGAACAGATTAGTAAGGAGGCAGTTTATTTTGTGGTTTTAATGGATTTTTTTAACTCCGGTCGTATATTAAAATTTAAGTTGAGTTGTTTTTATTTCGTATGCAGTTTGTATTAAATTTGGTACAGTTTTTTTCCGTAGGTAACAAGGTAATTATAGATTCTTAATATTAACGACAATGTATTTAAAAAGCGCTCTCAGTACATTTACATTTCTTTTCTAAAATGTATTAGACCGATTTCTTTGTAAAGTCGATAGTCACTCAGCTATTCTGGAAATTTTCCGCGTTTTATAGAAGCTAAATATTTATTATTGTCCACAGAATCACCCCACTGGTCTATATCCTCTACCAGATGGATCAAATCTGCGTCATCTTACCAATATCTATGCAGCTATGGCCGTCTCTTACAAATGGCCTACTCCTTTCGGATTTTCCTACCAAACTTTATAAAAGGATAAGTTTGATTTAATTACGTCTCTTGGTTTCCTGCAAAAAGTTGCTAGTGTCTTTTGATGTCCGCCATATGATCTGGTCAGTCCTAAATTGGTATAAGTCAATAAAGGCATAGACACAGTATTTTAGGTGTCTTTTCAATTTATTCACAGCAAATCATGAAAACGCATTAGTACCATTGCTAATAAAATGTCCTAGCAGACACACAAAATTACTCCACATTCCTCATTTGTTATTAACGATTAAACTCATTGTATACTATATTAAAATAATTTGACTCGTCTCATTGTACTTTGTATTTAAAAATGCGTGATCAGTGATACTAAATTTAAATTGTGAAACAGAATTTATATACGATTGGCTAATTTTGAACGATGGTTGATTCATTATACGATTTTCAAGTGGGACATTTACTATTTGATACAGACTGGACACTACGTTTTTGAAGTTTGCTGTACTCCAACCTTCAGGTGATTGGTTATTATGTTGTCAGAATTTCCAATTTCTTTATTATCAATAGTGACGTTTGGGGATCGGACCCAGTACCTCATGAACAGGAGGCTAGTACAGTAACCAAATCAGTTGGAGACTGCAATAGAGCCAACTTCTGAAACTCAATGCACAGTGCCCATCATAATATTGGTCTGAGAATTAAATAAACATGAAGTTGAAAATGAGGTCACGTAGATACGTGCTTCAAGACACGCTTCTGTAACTTACCATCTTGGGCGTGAAGTGATAGGCAGATGGATCAATGCGAGAGAATTAATATTTGGTTACGTCGGTGTACTGATAGCCGGCTTTAACTACACACAAAGCGAACAACATTCTGAGGTAAAACAAGCAGGCACGTGATGTATAGTAAAATCGATATGTTTAGTACCACATAAAGGTCCTACGTGGCGCTGGTGGGGTTCATCGTCGCGAAGCTATCACTGAACTTATCGGGCAAGTGAAAATCGAGTTACAAGGGTCGACTTTTTTTATTTATCAGTACGTCACGCACGCCAAGTGCCAACTCCATGGAGCGGTACCTCCCTGAGAACGTAGTTAATAGTCCCTCATGTTATATCGAATTCCCTGATTTCTACAGAATCTGAAGGTTTTTTTCGCTGTGTTCATAAAAGCAACATTTTGAATAAAATACTCACATCTACAACTAGGTCTTGTAAAACTAACATTTCGCATGCTTTTCTGTCATGCGTGCTGCATGTTATCCCCGTCTCAACCTGTTTGCTCTGATAAACTCTATTATTTAGCCAACAGCGAAGTTGTGAAGTCTCGCATTATGCATTTCTCTTCTTCCTAGGCATTTGAGACGACGTTCCATTCACGTATAAAATCACGAGTAAAATTATGGCTTTATTGTCTTCATGTTTTTTAGATATGAGACTGAATTATAAAAAAAATTGCCCGAATTTAATCTGCTCTTATTTATTTTATGTTTTATCATTGGAATTTTTAGGCTAGCTATTTTCTAAACGAAAGTGTAGAAATTTGTTGAGAGTGTCAACTATTTAGAAACAATAGACCGACAAATTGACCCCTTAAAGTGCCGACTCATCTAAATCATATTTGGGATTTCAGTCCGTAGTTTAACAATGAGATCATTCGAATTCCGTAAATATGAAATGAAAATTAATAACAGTTGAAGCAGGTGAGATATGTATTTTCAGTTGGGCTTTTAAAAGGGTTAAAGAACTTCCTGGCTGGCTATAGTAATGAAATCTGCTGTGTTTCTACAGGATAACTATGAGATTAGTCATGCCACCATCTTTCTGTTTATTTATGTACATAGTGTTTTTACCGCACAATTTACTTATGGTTAAATCAATACGAAGTTGCTAGTGACGTTAGTTTAATGGCTACACCGCCATTTTTTTGGCCTTCCGGGCTAAAATAACGCATGTCTTCTACAACAAGTGTAACAGTTATGTCGCCTCTTCTCAGTCGTCGGAGTCTCGTTTGACCAGTACGTACTGAAAGTGAGGTCGTATATAAATTTGGAAACGTTGCTTACAACACATTATACACCTGACACACGTTTTGCTCTTTTGGTACAAAGTTTTCTCTATTATATGGAGATAAGCAAAGGTTAAAATCCTAGGTTCTGTGCCATGACGATGGCCTGGGAGTTGAAAAGCTCTAGACAGATGGAGTTATACGTGAAGACATTATTTTTGTAAAATGTCATTGTAAAATACCCTCGGGTTGTCTGTCTACTTGTCTGTCGTTGTGACAACATACTTAACCTTACATTGCGTTGCGAAACTGTAACAGTCACACATTATTCCAGCAGTTTAGGTTATGCCACACGTAGAATCTTCCCACTTTCTATCTTATGTCTCCTCATGTTTTGTAGTTATTCTGAAGGGAAAGTATACATTTAATTTTGCCTGAACTTCTGATATTACATAATTCGTATAACAAATGTTATTGTAATTATTTAATGAGTTTATATTGTTTAAAAAGTAACAAAATAATAATATGAATATACTGGTTAAATTAGCACAGAGACAGAGTACTAAATAGACAAATATATAAAATATCTGATGTCGCCAGTAGTTTTTAATTCTTTCGTTGAAATTAACTGGTATTTTCGGCCAGAGACATCTGTCACTTCTGTTGTGAATAAGTATGGTGCTTCACAATGCCAATTAAAATAATTCTTCCTCTATTATTTGCTTTATATATAACATTCTATGACTGAAACTATGTTAATATGAATAAAAAGAAACGGTCTGTTTACATTTCTTGGATGTAATAAACGGCATTCGTCCTTTGTAGCAAGGTAGTTAATTAACAGCCTGAAAATCGCTTTCTTTAACTGTTCGTTGATCTAATTTCGCTCTGGGTTTGGTTAGGTTAGGTTAGGTACCGCCAGGTCACTTCATGTTACAATAGGTTGTGTTAGTTTCGCTTAGGTTAGGTTTGGCTGGATTGTATTGGTTTAGCTTAGTTTTTTTTTAAACTTCTGTTTAGGCGTCGGATAAGGATAAGCATCTTTATTTTATTCAGAATTTTAGTGAACGTCGCGATCGATTTTCTAATCGTCCTCTTTCTTATTCTACTTTTGTTTAGGCTTTCGTCTTTATATCCCACTTACTTTATCTCCCCATTTCTCTGTAATCCGATTTCTCTTCCTGATACGCCTAATACTTCTCATTTTTCACTTTCTCGTGAGTTTCTTCCACCCTATCCTATTCGTCTCTCTCTTCTTCCTGTTTTCTTTTTTCCCTTCTTCTCCTGCCTCCTATTCGTCCTCCTCGAGCCATGTGTTTTCCGGTTAGCCAGCTGTTCGCTCCACACGCGACGTTAGTAATTATTTCTACCACTGCCATCTGAGTGTTACGAAGTGATGAATTGCTTCAGGATCATCAGGAATTCAAAGCGGCAATGAGAAAGCTACATCTTCGGTTCCTTGCGAGAATGACTTATCAGGCTAATCAATCAAGTGCTTTAAACCTAATTTAGCCATGAACCTCATAGTTGGTGCTTTCTAATAATTATTATCAGAACCGGGGTAGCTCAGGCAGTATAGGTTCAAACTACGGTCTTGACGACCGGGATTTCATCCCTAGTAGGAGTAGAGACTTTTTCTTCTGGACCCCAGCGACCGTCTTATCCAATGGATACCGGTGGTCCCTTCCCCAGGGTAAAGTGCGGCCGGGGCGTGACGCTGACCACTCACCCCCGTCTAGTGCAGAGGTCAAGAATGAGTAGGACATTCTCTTTTTTTCAAGCGTCTCCATGACAGCCTTTGTAAGATTTGAGGCTTTCACAACGGTGAGTCTGAATATATGGGTTGTTGCGCCGTGCAGTCTGGTAGATGTCCACCAACGTTTTAGAGGTCATACTGCCTCCATCATCAGGGCGATGAAGTTACTTTGTTCAGTTTCCACTATATCAAAACAGTGTTTCAGTCGGAAGTTCAGAACTCAGTAATATAAATGTTTTGTGTGACGTAACAATCAGTTTTCCATACAAAAGACCATTTTATTAAAATCGATAAGTTCCTTTTGATTTCTGTATATAAAGGAGTAGGTATTTTATTAAGAAGGTCTAAAATCAAAATTCACTCCTGTACACATCTTCTTGGCCTAATGTATAAACGTAGGAATAAATTTAACTTTTCGTTTATTTGCTAAATTTTATAAAAATCCTTTGTATACTTTCAGAGATAAAGTATGTTATAGGACAAATTACCTCCAAATATGTTATCAATTTTGAACACTTTCTTTGAAAAACTTATAAAAATGGGGTTATCCTGTTTACGAATTTACAATCCGACTTTGGGCCTCAATATTACACATATTTCAATTTGAAATTTATAGTTCAGTTACGAAACTTCCGTCTTGCAGGGTAGTTATAATAATAAACGAATATGCAAACTGTCACACATACCACACTCTTGCATTCACCGTGTACTTTTAGTTGCTATGTAACCTGTATCACCGAACAAATGAAGGGGAGAGGAAGTTTACAATTTCTCCCCGCTTCTAAATGAGACATTTAGCAAATAGCATTAATGATATAATTCGTTTTCCCAGATGGCACTGACGTGGTCAATATGACTAACAGAGCACAAATGTATCCATAACCAAACAGACATAAATTCTTCGCTCTTCTCACTCTTTGCATTAGCGTCTTCCATTCAGATAATCAATAAATTTTTCGTCTCTTTCAGAATAGTCTTCACGAGACCCCACCACTGGTCCTTATCCTACGCCAGCTTAATCCAACTCACGACCAAACACTGCTTTAAATAATGTTAGTAATAATATTAATAATGACTCAATAGATTTAATATTTCTTCAGAATCTTGTAGACAGATGGTCAAGACGTTTTCAGTCTTTTATGGTACCCGAAATTTCATTATCATGTTTGAAAGAACCCGTAACTATAACTTTACTGAGCCATTTGAATCCATTCCACACACCCACATCCTGTTTAACAATAATACCAGGAAAAATAACTTCATGAACAGAAACCTTCTTGAGAATGTAATGGTTTATCAACTGGCTGTGATGGAATCATCAGTTTCATTACCACTGAACTATTTCATAATAATGATAATAATGGTGAATAGATGCAATAATAATTCAGTTCATTTGTTGAAGTGTTTGCCAACAGCGAGGAGCCAATGATAGGTAAACACTGATAATACATAAATATACAAAAAACAGACTAAACTAATATATAAATATATATAATAGATCAGTAATTCAATTCAATTCAATTATTTAAGTGCTTAACAACAGCCAGATACGGCCAATAACAGCCAAGCACTGAACAACAGTACAGGATAAAATATAATGTGATAATTAAATTCATTTCAATAATAGTAAAAGTAATACATTACAAATACAAAAACAAACAAAACTAAATATATAAATGTACCATAATAATAATAATAATGTCAGAAATTTGATGAGACGAGAGATCACGTTATATCCGGATGCCCCGTGCTGGCAAAAGAGCAGATTATACAACGACATGATCGTGTCTGTACTAAGTTACATTTTAACATATGTAGGAACGCTGGGGTAAAGCTAGAAGAGATAGCCAAATAACTATTTTGTGGAACCAACAAATCAGAACAGATAGAACCATCCCAAATAATAAACCAGACATAATAATCAGAAAGCATAGCAGTACCGACTGACAGGAATGTGATTAAGAAGGAAGCAGAGAAGATCTTGAAATACAAGGATCTTCTCATGGAAATACAGAGAATGTGGAAAGTTCAAGGAAAAGTAATCCCAATAATTATAGGAGCAACTGGAACTGTCTCCAGGCCACTCAGGAAATATTTGGCCAACATCCCGGGCGAACACGACGTCAGGGAACTTCAGAAAACTGCCATTTTGGGATCTTCATACATCATTCGAAAGACGCTGTCGTAAAATAAAATTATATAATATATGTAATACATATTAAAAACAAAATGTATCCCGGAAATAGCTGCTGCCCTATGTACCTTAGGGGCAAGGTCTGTCTCGGGTACATGGGAGTACATACCCCATAAAGTGGCGAATAGATGAGATATAATAATAATAATAATAATAGTTTTTGGCTGCTTGTGGACCAATTAAACAATTGATCATAATAATAATAATAATAACAACTCCACGGAGTTAAATCCTTCTTCAGAAGCTGATCCTGTGTGAGGTTGTCAGGAGCTTAACCGCCTTTTATGGAGCTGATATGCTCATAATCTGCCACTGGTCTTTGTCCCCGACCAGAATTAGTCCTCAGTATCTGTAGAATGCGGCGCTCTATACCCCATAATTACATTAGAAGAATGCCTTTCAGTACGCTCAAAAACGAATTGGAAGCGCTTATTAGGCGTCAACAACAAGCACGATGCAAAGTTAAAGTTAGTAATAAAGTTTGCACGCCAGAATGTTTCCGCCTATTGTGTACTGAGTCTTAGGACATCTGTAAGCCCTGTACATGTGCAACACACGTGGGGGAGATGAGAAATGTATATAAAATTTTAGTCAAAACCTGACGGAAAGAGACCACTTTGGGAATGGGGTGTGGATTAGGTTCATATGGCTCAGGATAGGACCCAGTTTCGAGCTCCGGTGAACATGATAATAAAGTTTGGGTTCTATGAGAGGCGGAAAATATTTCGACTCGCTGAACGACCGTTAGTTTAACACGAAGGACGAAGGACCTTGTTCCTTGAAGTAAATTCATAAGTTTGTTAATGTTTTTAACACTGATAGTACCGCCGTCACTCTCAACAACTGTTCCTCTCCTTTTCAAAAATATTG
>NW_019059777.1:349977-363088 GCF_000696155.1 Zootermopsis nevadensis | reverse complement strand
CTTGTTAACTTTTTCGTTTTTCTCTCTATCTCTTGTTATTTATTTCTCTTTCCTCGTCATTTACCTCTTATAACATGCACTTTGCCTCTTCCTTCCCTTGTAGTGTTTCTTCTGTCCATACCCCTAGCACAGAGGTTCCCAAACTTTTATACCTTGCCCCCCCCCTTAAAACATTTCATAAATATCACGCCCCCCTTCCAGAACAAGTGCAAGCAAACAGATTTGACATAAAATTTATCTATGAGTATACAGCACTGTAAGACAACTAAACTGCCCCAACCAAGCAAAGGATGTTAAAAATGTTTCTCCATATTTTGTTAAAAAAGTTTTTCATACAAACAACCCCCCCCCCCCCAGAAAACTACTCGCGCCCCCCACTTTGGAAACCTCTGCCCTAGCACGTGTAACCGAGTTTTTTCCTTGATAATGTCAAATTTATTTGCTACTTGCCAAGATTTAAGCTTGACGACTATGAAGTTGTCTGTCGTGTGTGAGAGAGTGAACTGTAAAATCTGGTAGAAGTTGTTTCAGAGGTACTTGCAGTCTCCGTTATCAGGGCTAGAGTCACCACCGCCATCGTGCTGAAAAGTCGGTAAACTTCTAATAGGGAATAACATGCAACATCCCAAGAGACAATAGTCTTCAGTTGTTACTTGTCTGTGGGTCCATCTACCAAGATCATACCTGGTATTTAAACGAAAAACTAAACCTTTTACTGATATGACTTTTCAAATAATGTATTTTACGTAAAAATTGGAATTACCTGGGGATCTGCCTTTTAACATTGTAAGTCTGGTCTGTTACATCAGCAAAATGTTCACACATAAACCGTAATGTGAAGGTGTGATGTGATTAATACAGCACAGTGTCATGAAATAATTCTTTTAAAACTTAATTTGTCCCACTACACGTCATGGTGGCGCTTGGGAGTGGAGGAGATATAGCTTTTACTCGTTTTTGACCTCGGCACTAGATAATTATTAGTAGTCATTGGTGGTCATTATCACGCCCAGTAAATTTATTTTAATTGAAAAATTTATAACGCATGTCTTACACGCCGTTCTGAGAATTGGCTTTGCTAAAGTCTTCAGATTATTGTCGTAATAAAAATACGTTTGTATTTTCTGTATTGTAAACACAGCTGTCGGGATCAATCTCAGAACTCATTTTATGTTAGCTACCAGATAGCCACTTAATAACAAAAATAATCTTATAAAATTACAATGACAACCAGTAACTTTAAATTGGGAGTATAGTCAAGTACCCAGCGTCGTTCGTATTAAATTTATACCTACTGTACTTCAGACTGGACAATGGACAATATAAATTTGGTCTAGGAATTAGGCTGGCACCTGAGTAATAATTCTTCTTTCTTGCTTCCAGTTTGTGGTGTCATCAAAGTTAGAAACGTCTGCCTGGCTGAAAATTGGTAAGAATCGTCTTCTGGTGTAAGACCGCCCATAAGCAGCAGTTGCATTAACTTTCTGTGATCACGATGATCGTTGGTAGAAGAACAATAGTTAAAAATGTGCACGTAATTACAGTGGGAATGTCCTCCACATAAACAGATTCCATTTTATTAGTTGTGAAGAATTTTGAGGATGCATAAATATCTACACCGGATCAGGCTGGTCTCAAACCAGAATCCTTTCCACTAGAGAACAACTTCTAGAGCCCAAAGGTTTATTCAGAGGTGCCTAAGAATGTAAGAGTAGATCTGAAATTATTTCATTGAGAAGTGAAGTGAAACCAAGTAGAAGCCAAGTGGTTCAGTTCATCCAAACCAAATGAGGAACTGTCTGTCAGCTACATTTCGTACTGTCTCGAGTATTAGCCATAGAAGTTTCGGGGTGCTCCCCAGCGCCTCTGGATGGCATGATTCAACACTTCGAGCGTGGGCAACGTGTCCATCTCACGTGATGATTGAGCAATTTCGGGCAGTGTTCCGAAAGTAGCCGAATGTTCTTCAGGCAGGGGAGAGATAGCTAACACTGTATTGCGATGCAATGGTAACAACAGAGTAAAATATTTAATATTTTATTACTTCTGTCGTTTCAAGTCAAGTAAATATAAATAATTCTTTGTAAATAAGTGTGAGTGAATATAAATCCACATGTTTCCTCAAAAGAACCAACGTGTACTCAGTGAAACTGTTATAATATGGACTTTCTCCGAAGGTCAAGAAAACGATCGTGTGCCGGGTTTAAAGACGTTAAAACGACATTGATTCTGAACGTTGTCTCAACAGTGTTTCGGTAAGAATAGAAGTTTAGCCCAGCAGTTTCATGAACATTGTCGAAGTGGCACATCATCATGAAAACACACGTCCAGCACACATTACTGTCAATCCGTAATGCTTCGGTAATAAATCAGGTGATATTGTATGGACGCTTCGCATATCAGCCACATATTCCGTGATTCTTTTCTGTTGTGATGCGTGAAACGTGTCATGAAATGTCATAGCTTCAGGGGCATTCAGAATATTCGAACACACGTGACTTGGCTGCTAAGCAACTTTACAGCAAATGACCTCCAAGGCTGACAACACTGCTGCACTCTAGAAGAGGACGAAGCTTATCCGGGGCAAGTTAATGGTGAGTAACACGAACTCTGAACTTTCCATGTCAATTAAATTTTTTCATATGTAGCTGTGAGTAATCTAACCTGAAGTTTCTTTTGTGGTGATCATTATAATAGTGAAGGATCGTCATAGTTACTTTAATACGATATGTGGTATAAGCGGCCATCTAATAGTACCGCGGTTATCTGCCACTTTAAAATGTGTAGAGACCATACACAACTTCACTTTGTATCTCTTCCGAAATTTTTAGATATAATTTTTACTTGATAATATAATCTAATCGCGAAAAGCGGAATATAAATAAAAGCTATTGAAATTAATTTGGGGTAGAATTGTGCTGATAAAACCGCTTATTTGGCTGTAGCGTGATTTGCAAAGCGAATTTTATTTTACATATTTGGAATATATTAGCAAAGTAATATTTTAATTGTTACTTAATTTAGTACGTGTGAGACTGCGAAAGATTTAGAACCACTGTTATAATCCTACGTGATGTAATGTAAATAAAGTGTGGGAGATGGAAAAGAAAGAGGTAATTAAAGGAAGGAATCAATAAATAAACAGAGGTGTACGAAGTGACATTTCAGATTCTCGCGACGACGAACATGAAGACAGTCTTCTGGGATGATCGCCCTGATGATGGGGGCAGTAAGTACCTCTAAAACGCAAGTCAATAACTACCGGACTTCACTACACACGATCACAGCAGATAGTAATAATCTTCATACTCATCGCCGTGAGAACCTGAAATCTCACTGATTTAAATCGCGTCTGAGTTTGTAAATTCTAATACGCGACCAGTAGTGTTTGGTCTGGACAAGGCGGGTGTAAGAGACAGATGAATAAAGATGTGCGGTAAGACGTTTCTTCCCAATCAATTATGTAAACATTCAATTTAGACTGCACAGGGTAGCTCCACCCCGGGGCGAAGTGTCATTTATCACTCACATCTCAACTCAACTACTTGTATCACTGTATGGGAGCAGATCATGCGAGCAAAACTGGTTTATAGCAAACGGCATTATTTGTTGCTATTCTTAAATAAGAAGTAATTAACTAAACTGACCGTCACAAAGGCTGGTGGAGCAGAAAGATACAAATGGCATCTACTTAACGCTTGGAGTAACTGAATACTTTATACATAGATTCTCTCCAGCTGAATGGCTCACGAGAGCACGTGACACTAGATGCGCAGAAGTGTCCGAAACATGTCATATTTAATAATGGTCATTTTAAATTCATGTTACATTGCTTTTCTAACTAAGTAACTAACAAATGAACTGGTTGTATGATACAATAACTTCTTGAGCAGTCTATCGAGAAATATCCTGCATTACCGGAAATCAAAATTTAATTATTGAGTTCAAGGGAATTTTCCATTGAATCAAGTCGACACGTAAAGACTTTTTATCTAAGATTCATTATAAAATTAGTTTTCTCTCTCTCCTTAAGTTTTCTACGTAATTTCATAATAACGTTATGGAAAAAAAAGACTGGTTGAAACACAAATTAAAGGAATCGTAGTTTGAGAAGAAGGAAAGAGGCAAGAACTTGAGAAGATATCTTGTCATTTATAGAAACAAAATATGACGTTTAAATATTAAATATATTTATTTAAAATAATAGTGAAACAACTTGATGTGGATATCTCGTGAGACACTCAAGATACTCTAGGCATATGGAATAGTGCATTCGTTAGTAGACCTAAGTCCATAAATCTTTAAATTAAAAAATGGCTTTTTGTCCATTGGAAATCTTAAAATAAAAGTGTACAATGGATATAGAGTTTGTATAAACACTTTCGTGTGTTTCAAGTCGACGAATGGTACGTTTTTCATAACACGACAATCCAAAATGCATTGTCAGAGTGGGGGTGGGGGGTCATGGAAAAGTGATAGAGCTTTTCTTCGACAGCCTCACAGTGACATCAATTTTATTATTTTTCAGAGCCTATCGGAATTTCACATCCTCCTCTAACTCAGCCACTATACCATTTTCTCCCTCTCTTTTACTCAGGTTTCCCTCTCTCCTTCCCTGGAGGGAAACCGAAAAAAAAACACATGGAGCGAAGTCAGGCAATTTCTTATTTTCGTCTTTGGTGTGAGTGAGACTCGAGGCTGAAGGTAAAGAGTTTTTGGTGTAATTTTCAAACCGCCTGAGGGTTCTGGTTTAGTGCTGTCTCGGTCTGCTTCAGTTCAAGACATCGTGATTTTCTCCCCTCTCATTCCCCCATCCAACCCCCATTCCATACCTTCTTCGTCCTTCTGCCATCTTTCAAAACTTAAGCAAGCTTAAGGAAACGAATTATAGCAGTAAGATAGAAAGAGACAGGACTCTATAAGGAACGGAGGGGGTTGAATGCAGGGTGGAAGCCAACTAGGATTAATTTGTGGAAAACACACAAGTGTTCGGTTAGTCTATCTTTTACCATTCGCCCTCTGAAACCTATCTGCTTCATCACCTCAGAAAAGTTTGCCATCTTTTTTTGCTTCATTATTTTTTTTTTCTAGATTGCAAGCAATCCCTGTGCTGATAAACCGAGTTGAGTGGATGAAGGTAGAGAAGGATTTCATGATTTTCATACAAGTAAATATAAGACACGTGATACGATTTCTTAATCACTCGGCTACTTAGAAAATTCCACGCCTTTTGGGCAACCAGAAGGTTTGTCACTGTGTTCACAGGAGGCCATCACTCGTTCATGTCATGAACTAATCCAGTTCAATACAATCCAGTACACCCCATTCTTTTAAGATTTATTTTAATATTATTATCCCTAAGGTAGTATATTTGCGTCATATTGTGAATTAGGTAAATTTAAAACTCGAATTACAATCATTTACAATGTTATGCAGTTTATTGAAATGTTCTTATCAGATTACTCTTATATATTAGAACGAAGGTACTGTTTTTTATATGGCGTGGTTCATCTGATGTTCAATATTAGTCTGTAAAGCAATGATTTAAATAAAAACATTAATAAATATGGAGTAATATAGAAAACAAAATGATGGAAGTAAATAAATAGTAGAATGTATAAGTAAAATAAAATAAAATTGATTTAATAAAACATATCGGTGATGAGTTATCCCTTTTATGTCAAGGTCTTGAAAGTCCATTATGCATTTCTCATGTATCTTGTGCCTGCTCTTGTTGAACGGATTTTCATGAAATTTTATATCGGGTTAGTTTAATAAATCACGTAGACAATGGGGTTAACACCGCACCTCAGAATGTTATTTGACCGGCGCAAAAGATTTAAACGTTTTAGATCGGAAACACATGATTTGCAACAACTTATAAACTTTACCGTGTAAGATTTCTTTTATGGTACCGGTCTCAAGGGACACGCTGTATAATTCTGTCATTAGACTGTAGATAATGTACTCCACTGATGGAGTCTGTAAGGAAACAATAGGAACAGTTACTCCGAAGATAAGCTAATTGCAAGAAAACAGAACCCAAGCATGGCGTGGAATATCCGTGTTTTCATTTGTGTAGCGGTAAATCCTCACAACGAAACTCGAGAACGAACAAAGGATGGAAATGGAAAATTTCTTTAATGGATTAATGACTGCTCAAAGACCCAGAAAAGTTTCTGCATTCCTTTCTAAAACGATTTTCTTAGTTCTGGAAGCGGTTAAAACTTCTTGAAGACTCAACTTTTTTTTTTTTTTTATAAAAGAAGAGACATTAAGTAATCCTTTTCGTATACGACAGAGAAACTTGTGCTTAGTGTTGAATCTCATTTAAGAAAATAACTGTAAAAGTAAAGTGTGTTGCCTTGGAAACATAATTTATGGGACATTGTTTCGTTTGAAAATGGTATAAAGGGAAAGACGGTTCTTGCAGAAATATTAAAACTTTGTTTCCTACTTCGGAGTGTTTACAGTGGAGTTCACACTCAGAAACCATACAACTCTAACGAAACAGAAATCTCTGAAATTTCATAGACTTACTTTGGGTCTATTGATAAACCAAATTAACTCTGCAGAACATCATACATCCTATATTTGACGTCTTCATGGCAGTGAAGGCATCGATGTTGATCTGCTAAGTTCTTACACTGTGTGAGCTTGTAGGTAGATACCAGTGTTTGAGAGGAATATTAGTCAATTATAAAGACAGCCCTGAAGATGGAAGTAATTTATTTTACCGAAACGTTGTTGTAAACCTATAAGTCCACACGGCGTCGCTATCAATAAGACTACATCAACATCGTTCAGCATAGATTGTGTATGATGTGTTAATTTAGTGATCAAACAGGCTGTAGGAACTGAGAAAAACTTCGAAATTGTGGAGGTTATGAGAGGCGGCATTTCTAAAATAAGTTTCTGAGTGTCACTAATGATGATAGAAGGGTCTCTTGCACGGTTGTTTGCCAATTATACGGTTTTCGTGCTAGAAAAGTGTGCGTTGTTATTACGACTAATGGCGCAGTTGAGTTTGCAGTCATGCGATATCTCAGTCACGAGGGACCAATATGAGTCGTGTTTTTAAAGCTCTCAGTTGTATCAATTTCTTTTTCATATTTGTTTGAGTGAACGCTACAAGTGTTTCGTTAATCTATTTTTTTTTATTTCTCTGTGTAATCGAATTATGGTTCTAATTGGTTTTTGATTCGTTTAATCTTCTTATTTTAATGATTACGCCTTATAGTCTTTTCCAATTCGTAAATACTTTTGAAATTATGATTCCTTTTAGACATTTTGTAGGATACCTTAGACGGGGATCGGCCTGTCAAAGGCAACTTTATACGTAAGACAATTTTATTTTGGTACACTATCACCGAAATCATTTTTACTTCCTCGATACCTTTATGTATTAATTATATTTGTGCAGATTTTGTTAGTTAAAACTGCGAAGTTACTTCCTTAAAACGGGAGATATAAGATCACTAACTTACCTGTTTACTCATTTGTTCGATCTGTCGCTCACGTGACACGAAGTGTTCACTTTTATCGTGCATAGTCTGTACTGTTTTGTAAAATATCATTATGGTGATAATATCTAGGAGGATTAGATGTGTGAAACGTGTAGCACGCATGGGAAGTTGATTTAATGTTCTCATGAATTTTATCCTTGTGTGGATGCGTAGGTATATACAGTGTTTCGGATTAACATGCTACCTCCATCTTCAGGGTTGAAGTTCTAAAGTGACGTAAAAAAAAATTAATCGGCAAATTGATAAATCTCTTGGAAAACCTGCGCATAGATGAGACGATCGAAATAAAATAGTTCTAAAGTAGTAGTGTGGAGGATAGGGTTTTTTTGGTGCAGTATAGGGACCAGTGGCGGTCTTTTGTGAGCAGGTTAATGAAACTTCGAGATTTATATGAAGACGTACAGTGGTCGCTCCAAACCTTGCGTTTCTTTGCTACATTACTGGCTTCCGGTTGCAAGGAAAACGCACATATTTTATGTAAATCAATAACATTACCAGATACAACGCTCTACAAAGTATACCATGGCGAATTAATGTTTTTAGAAATTACAGTATATTTTTTCTTACCTGCTGTCCATCCTATCTCTCTAATTCCCTTGTTTCTTCCCAACTACTGTAATTTCTTAACACTTGAGCGACTGTCAATGATGTATTTAAATGCGTCATAAATAAATACTGTGTTAGGATGTGCCCTGAATTTATCTGGCTCAGGGTAAGAATCGGTGGCGGGCTGTTGTGAACAAGGTAATGAACCTTCGGGCTACGTAAATTACTCGTAATATCTTTACTAGCTGAGCGACTTTGAACCTCTAAAGGCCCTACTTACTCTCTGCAATTTAACCTAAATCACTTAATATCAAGTTACTTATGAATGCCAAATAATTCGTCACAAAATTTCATGCTTCGAGGTGGTAACAAACTCGTATTACGTTGCAACATAAACAGGCGAGTCCAGGCGAGTGAAGACAGCTCGGAAGTAGCAGCGTAGCGAAGCTAGCAACCCAATCTAGCGACTTCAAGCTGCGCTTAAAGGGTAGGGGGGGAGTCTTTCCTTGACAAAATGTTGGTTCAAATAAATACGCAGTTACACATATTGACTACTGATAAGGCAGTTGAGGATATATTTATATGTATATATATTCTTAACATTCTAAGCTCAGTGTATTGTTAAGATACAAAACAGCTGTCATTGTAATGATATGAATTATTTATAGAGTAATTATAGGCCTTCTGAAAAGAAATATAAAACTTAAACTCTTTTGTGTTAATTACACAGATTAACTGAGTCACCAAATCGGTCTGTAATTGGAACGTAATTCTATTGACTTTTTTCGAGTTGGTTTTGAGGCGTGTCTAATTGTGTAACTGAAACACAGAGGGCAGAGTAGCATAAAGAACCATGAAAAAGAGACCGAAATTGAACTTGGTTTCTGATTTAGAAGACGGATTATTCGCACTATTTAAAAGAAATGTGTTAATTAAACAGCTTAGAAGAAACTGTGTTTGTTTTCTTTCCGCGTATCTCAAACCCGAAGCTTCTGAATGGAATTTGACTAAATTTAGTTTTGGAGTATAGTTTAGTTGTATCTACGTTAAAATTTAAAAATTCTTCTCCGTATTTGAAACTCAAAATTTTAACATCTGACTTGACAATTTAATTCGTCGTCGGAAGCGACCCCCATTATTTCGGTAGGAGAAATTAGGTGTCTGATCTTTTCTGTGTAATTAATTCTCATGTCTTCAACACTTGAGTAACACATCATAATGTACAGTATTACTGTTTTTGTATAGTCATTAATACGTATGGTAATATCACATTTCTACATTTCACACGCTGTATTTATTTCAGTCAGTATAAAAGTAAGTTGTTTCTCACATTTTCCAAGTTTCCCTGACACATTCCTACATTACACTAAGATGTAGTTTCGAGATGTAATTACATGTTTCAGTATTTGCTCACAACTTTTACGCACGCAGTAAATTTTTATTTTTGTCCATTTCTTCACGCATTTCTCGCATAATATTCTCATATTTTTAAGCTGTTGTTAAAAACACACATTTAACAATTCCACCATTTTTAAGGAAGAAAAACACCATATATGCACTTCGTAAACTTTCAGATATGAATGGAACGCGGGTTTATACAGTTTTATGCGAATTTTTAGTTTAAAATTCCATGTCATGTGACGAACCACGTAGCAAGATAAACCAGCAACAACGTGGTGACAGCTGAACATGGGGATCGCCCCGCGTGTCCTTTAACTGAAACAAAACAAAAATGATATGGAGGAATTAACAATACAAGAATACAATAATTAATACGTTTAATGAATAATTAAAAGAAAATTATTTTTATATATATTCATAAATGTGCATAGAGAATGTAGCATTGATTATAAATTAATAATTCAGTTAGCGATGAACGAAACGGTGGTGGGCATAGATCGATTTGTGCACTAAGATCGACTGTGGCAGACTGCAAACAGAGAAATGTAAACTAATGTTTCAGACTTTGCATTATTACATGCGGTGTGATCCGCATTGCAGCAATGGATTTGTATCTGTAACAAATACGCATCAGTTCCAATGTGGCAAGTCTATATAAAGTGGTAAAGAACGTATTTTGAAAGACATGTGAACTTCAGTTTGAGTGCGTGTAAGTTTGGAAAGTAAATTCTGTGAGCTGCATTGTATCACCATGCCGCAGATGGATCCATGAAACGATTTTGGAAGCGAGGAAGTGGTTTAATAGCAAGAAGAGCTTACTTAGGGACGGTAAATAAGGGTTGGGGTTGGCAATACCTGTATACAGGGAGGAAGTTTGCGTGGGGACTCCCAAGCCATCAATAACTCACGTTCTGTGCTGTACGAAGCGGGAAATGTAGAGCAGTGCGGTGTGGTCAGACGAGAATTCTGTCTAAAATCACGTAAGAAACGTGGGCGGAACACGGAGTATTGTTCCAGAACAAGAGCACATTGTCAGAAAAATAATACATTTGTAGGAATAATTATTCGAGACGAAGAGCGCGAGTGGATTGATAATCTGTATTCGTAAGATGGGGTAAATGGAACAAGTCATGAACTATCGATAGACCCTAGAAAGCCCACGATTAAATTAGCAGGGAAGTATTACAACATTCTCGTTGCATTTGGTATCGACATGACTCTAATTAGGTTAATTAAAATGTGTTTAACAAAACAAGTAAAAGTCTATATAAGTCTGATAAAGTTCGTGTTTGTAATTAATTTAAACAGGGCGAATCATCCTGTTTTTAGAGTTAGGAAGCACCTCTGAAACATGGGTCAACTTCTACGAGATTACACGGCGTAATATCCCAGGTGGCTGCGTCGTCTTCATATTCGTGAGAACCCGAAATCTAACCAATATAACTATTCGCTGCATAGCGTATTTGTATATCATTATTTATTACAGAAATATGTAGCTCGTACACTAAAACATGTAGTCGCTACAGTAAAGTATATTAAAATAATTAGATACTATAAGGTAATTACTAAAAACATTTCTAAAAACATGGTATATTTTTATGCATGAGCTTTTTAGGAATTGTATATTACCTCATAGATCCCTAAATTCAGGTTATTATACCTGAGAAAGAGTATTGCAGAACCATGTTGCTCTAATACATATATCAGCTGTGCGGAATAAGTGAATTGTTAATGATACGCGTATGATTGTTGTGTGTGATTGTGAGATTGATATTCATATGAATAAATTACAACACCAAGCTTGCTTACGAGCGGAATTAAAAGTAAATGTTGGATGTTTTCGTCATATGGGTGGTATTACTACTTAGAGCAGGCCAACTGCGTCTTTGACATGCTGATTCAAACACAAAAAATACACAACTCCATGTTGCTTGCGGACTAAAGTTGAACCACACTCGCAGTATGTCACCGTCTGACCTTGAGCTAAGGCATGTCCCGGCCGCCCCTACAGTGTTGCCATTTACACAACGAAAATATCCCATTATTGCCCGTAGTTGTTGAAACTCCTTCATAGAAGGCTGGATGGCAGGTTGCATGATCTGTCTTTCATTTGTGGATCGCAGTTCTCTGGATTGAGACACCGTGCATTCTTTTAGATGGTTACCAACTTTTCAGAGGAACGTATTTTCTAGGTAGTTGCAGATGGAGGAGGCACTTTCCACCGATATAACAACAATCTATGAGACTGCACGGTCTCATGTACACATTTACTGCAATTTACCTAAAATCTCATAGGAAAAAACTTTACATTCCATTCAATATACGTTAACGCCTCTACTCGAAGAAATATCTGTCTGCTCTTAACATGGTAGCCAATGTCCATCACCATTGACAATACGAATACACCGTATGTGCAATGCTAAAAATTCTAAACTAAGTTCTGACGGTGGCGACTGTTGCAGCAAGAAAAGTAAACGAGACTCTAGTATAATATTATTTAATTCGTTATTAATTTAGTTTAAACGTTATAGGATACGGATATTTTGAAGTTCCTAAAATTAAATGTAAATGCTAGTATATTTCTGTTTTCCTACATAAATTGTATGGGATATTAGGAATAATGCATCGGAGAGTACCTTGACGTGATCGTAGCCTATTTTTAGGTTTCAAATTACCAAATACTTGTATTGTATAAAGATACTGTTAAATAGCTCAGAATATACTGTGTCCTGATCAATACTCAAACCTGAGACTTTGGGTATACGAAGAAATATTTCAACCCATTCACTTGCGATGTTCGATCTTTCCGTGATTACTGATTAACCCATGCAAGGAGGAGTGGACGTTCGTAGCACAAAATGAGTTAAACTCTGTAGTAACGAAGGTGAAATGATTACATACCTAGCAGGAGAGCCTCTCTGTTGTCCTCGAGAGGAAAGACGCGGTCTCGGTACTCGGAGTGCTGCAGACCGGTAGAGATGGTTGCCACGCAACGGATCTGCATATGACCCGACCGGAAATGGTGTGGCATGACCTCGAACTTCAGACCCACCACAGAGGTAACCAACCCGTGTTGCTGGACAACTGCGTCGTAGTCTGACACCACCTACAAAAAGAAAAAAAATTGCAGTAGTTCGGCTCATATTCTGCACTGGACGCAAAATACCTGCAAGCCTGTGCTACGTCACAGTAAGATGAAAGCGGTAAGGGGGGAGCAAGGCGTCGTATACGCTATGGATTCTCCTTCCACCCAATACCTGGGCTAGTTGGTCGCCGGTTCCTCTAGTTGTAAAGTTAAACCAAGCTCGGAGATATTTTGCGGAAAGTGTACGGACACGATTATGTTTGAATTAAATTATCCAACGATCTGCAGTTTTCTTATCTTTCATTAGAGTCAAATGTTTTTGGATTGGCCTTATGCCTTATGGTGGACGGAAAATAACTCCGAGCTTAGGCTACGCCACAGTAAGAGGGGTTGGAAGATGGAAATGGCCGGGGGCGGGGGGCGACATAAAGGAGTCTGAGCATGCTCGTGTGAGACTTACCGGTCTGCCGTTGATGTACCATCTAAGTCTTGCCGCTGGAAATGATTTTCCAGATGTACAGTTGAGACTGATGACGTCACCGACCTGGTAAAT